>JAMXBB010000002.1:41010146-41094288 GCA_024138015.1 Lumnitzera littorea | reverse complement strand
ATATATATATATATATATATATTGTCAAACTTTACACATACACGCGTGCACACACACACAAATATATATATGTAACATATGTATATGCTAACAGGGCCTTTTGGGCAGGGATCCCTCATACCCAACCAGATTCTCCAAGCCTTGCCACCTTAAGCCTACCTCCATAACCTCAACCCAAGACCTAAACAGCTCAGGCCCATGAAGCACTATAATAGCCATAATCCATGAGATAGGGATAAAACGACCATGTCCTAAATATCAGGGACACGTTAGGCATGACAGTTCCACTCTCCAACACTTTCGAGAGAAGATCTCTCCCCCCAACTGATCTCCAATTGCAAACTCCACTTCGCTATAAATACCAAACTACTATCCAATGGTAACCCTCTTTACAAATTTTGCATTCTAAGTCTACGCATCAAGTATTCTATTCCACCAAAAGCCCATTGTTGACTAAAGCATCAAAATGGCCATGCTAGATAACCCCCCAGCGTCCCCTCACTTTCATTATTTTATAAGCCCAGTACATGCAAACCTTAATCAACTATTGATAAGAACTGAAAAACAATATTTAGCACCGTCTATAAGAAAGCAGAAATCTTACACCCAAAATCTTAAACATACCAAACACATAACCTACATCAAGCCTTTCTACATCATGCTTCAGCGTAACGAGCAAGAAAATCAACAATTGGTAAACAACCAAGCTAGGGACAACTAGCCCCTCCTAGGAGCTATGCTGGAAGAACGCCTGGAGTGCACGGAGCACATGGTTAACCATTATATTGAGCAAAACAAGGAGCTCCATGCTCGCCTAGATGAAGCGGAGCACCGTAGTGAACAAACTCACTATCCTAAAGCTTCAAATGCCCACATTGGACGGGATAACATATAGCAACAACAGAATGGAAGGGATCAATGATCCGACCTATTGCTGCATCAGTAACCAGCAAGGTCTGTGACTACCTGCAATCGAGCTCTAGCTGGCAACGAACAAGAAGCCAACTCACAGGGAGTTCAAGCTCATTCAGCCGTACGATAAGCTTACCGGTCAAACAATGTTGACCTAAATGAGCTTCGTGCAATGGTAAGGCGGCTCTCTGAGTAATAAGGGAGCAAGCCTGCTGGCAATGCCGAGTTGGTTGCCAGCAACAAGACCCCCTTCACCAAAGGTTTACAGGATGAAGTGCTACCCCCCAACGGTAAACTTCCATCCCCCGACTAATATGATGGTACAGGTAACCCCGATGACCATCTCCTCCACTTCCCTACCTTCATGAACCTTTACGGTCATAGAGATGCCACACTATGCAAAGCCTTCCTGAGCAAGGTAGGGAAGGCAACACGAACATAGTCTAACAACCTCCCTGACAATTCATTCAACTCCTTTGATGAGATGGTTGGGAAGTTTAGCTACCGTTTTAGGGCTAGTAAGCCCCCATCCAAGGACACATCATCCTTATACCCCGTAAGCCAAGGTGAAGGTGAGTCCTTACGCAACTATGTGGCCCGATTCAATAATGCCATAGTCAAGATCCCTTAGCTAGACGAGGGAGTCGTTGTTCATGCCTCATAGCTCAGCATCAAAACCCTCGAGAGATTTCTTTCGATCACTTGCAAAGAGCAAGCCAAATACCTTGGTCGACTTTTAAAATAAAGTCCAAAAGTACATCGACCAGGAAGATAACATTCGCACCAGGTGTGATACCGACCAAGAAATGTCGGGCGAAAAGTAAGACAAAGAGAAATTGTCCGTAAAAGATCGCTTCGGTAGAAGGATGCCGAGCAAGCCAAAAGGGGAAAGCTCTAGGAAGAAGAAGCGTCGAGCAGAGCATGACCCTCTCCTCCCTCCTATTTACAACCAATACACACCTCTAAATAGACCAATAGCCCAGGTCTATTCTAAAGTAAAGCACCGAAACTTGCTATAGAGGCCGTAGAAAATGTAGGGAAACCCTAGTCGTCGGAACTCCAACAAATACTATCAGTTCTACGATGATCATGGCCATACAACTGATGAGTGCTTCTAGTTAAAGAACATCGTCGAATACACCATTCAACGCGACTTCTTTAATGAATATATGGCCCATCAGAGGAGCGACGACCATTCAAACGATGATACTGACAGGACACCTCGAAGGTGACGAACCAAGGACTCCCGAGCAAAGCAGAATAACGATCGCTACAATGATCGTACCCCTAATGGGGTCATAAACGTAATTATAGTGGGGCCGCACCCCGGGAGCCGGCCGAGCACTAGCAACTTGGTTAACGCCCAATTAGAGGTGCTAGCAGTAAGGGAGAAGAGACAGAAGTTAGATACTTCCATCTCCTTCTCCAATGCCGATCTTGAGATTAGGGTAAGGATCTCAAAATTTGAGGTCCTAAAGATTACAGTGGACACTGGTAGCTTCACCGATATACTCTTCCTCCACACATATGAGAGGATGAGGAAGAAGCTGCCAGTAAAGATGAAGCCATACCACCACATCCTCATCAGCTTCAACGGTAGTACAGTCCAAGCTAAGGGCATCATTATGCTGGACATAGAACTTGGCGATGATGACCACATGGCACAACGACTGGTAGAGTTCGTTGTGATCGACTATCCCTCCCCTTATAATGTACTCTTAGGAAGACTAAGCCTAAACGCATTTGGGATGATCACATCCTCCCTGCATCTGAAGGTTAAATTCTCGACGCTTACTAAGGTGGGTTTATGCACGTATGACTAGAAGCTCTCGCGAGAGCTATATGTCAGGGAAGCCAAAGGCGATGGCATCTTCGCCCTAGAGATAGGCCCACCGGAGAGGCCGGTTGAAAGGGGGCGAGCTCAAAGAAAAAATGAAAGATGTCCAAATCAGCACCTCTCCCAACCAAACTATGAAAGTCGAGATTAAGACCCCAACCGAAGTGAAGGAAGAAATCATTGCCCTCTTGTGGGAAAATTCAGATAAGTTTGCCTGGTTAGTGTTGAACATGCCCAAAATCTCCCCCAACTTAGCGACCTAAAACCTTAACATCAACACCACAGCGTGGCCTGTCAAACAAAAAAAGAGGCATTTCGCCCCAGAACGGTAAGCCATAACTGAGGAGGAAGTGCAGAAGCTACTCAAAGCCGATTTTGTGAGGGAAGAAAAGTACCCAACATAGTTGGCAAACATAGTGCTTGTTAAGAAGAAGAATGGGAAGTGACGCATGTGTGTCGATCATACCGACCTCAACAAAGCTTGCCCCAAAGATTGTTTCCCCTTCCCTAAAATCGACTAACTTGTCAATTCTACATTAGGACATGCCCTATTGAGCTTTATAGACGCCTTCTCGAGATACAACTAGATCAAAATGGACCCGAAGGATGAAGTCCATACCTCCTTCATCACCGAATACAACACATACTACTACACCGCGATGCCATTCAGACTGAAAAATGCCAAGGCCACATACCAGCAAATGGTGATAAAATTGTTCAAGCCTCAAATTGGGTGCAATATGGAGGTATACGTCGATGACATGATTGTCAAGAGCCAGAAGCCAGTTGATCATGTCAAGGATCTCCAAGAAGTCTTCGATCAAATGCGCACGCACAACATGAAGCTGAATCCCCTAAAGTGTGTCTTCGGCATCAACTTAGGTAAGTTCCTCAAATTTCGGGTCACCTAGAGAGGTATTAAGGCCAACCCTGAGAAGATCATGGCCATCAAGGGAATGAAACCTCCAACATCAGTTCAAGACATACAAAAGCTTATTGGCATAGTAGCTGTCCTGAGTAGATTCATTTCGAAAAGTGTTGACAGACGCATCGAGTTCTTCAAAATCCTCAAAAATCCCAAGGGTTTTGAATAAACTCTAGAGTGTGCCACCGCTTTTCAACAGCTCCAGGACTTCCTTACCCATCTATCAATCCTCTCCAAGCCCATCCCAAGGGAAGACCTGTTCTTGTACCTAGCTGTAAGTGACCGGGCACTCTACCTTATACTAGTCAGAGCAAAGGGAAGAGAATACAGGCTAGTGTATTTTGTCAGCCACATATTTCATAGGCTCGAGGTTAGGTACATTCAGGTAGAAAAATTCACGCTGGCCATAATCATCACTACCCAATGACTAAGGCCCTACTTCCATGTACACTAGGTGATCGTACTGACGGATGAACCACTACGCACCATGCTGCAAAAGCCTAACGCATCAGGACAGATGATAAAGTACGCGATGGATTTAAGCACGTATCAAATCTAATACTAACCACAAACAGCCTACAAGGCACAAGTACTGGCCGACTTTGCGGCAGAATAAATAGGAGAGGATGAAGAACCACTGGGTAATGATAGACTAGTGTGGACTCTCCAGTAGATGGCTCCTCCACCTGGGGGTGTTGGAGGCATAGGCTTAGTTCTAATCGGCCCACATTAGGTCACCATCTGCTATGCCTTCAAGTTTGGATTCAATTCTAATAACAATGAATCTGAATTTGAGGCGCTCATCACCGGCCTCAAACTAACCAAGGAGATCGGCACGAAGCAGTTGTGAATCTTCTCTAACTCCATGCTAATCATCCAGCAAGTCTAATCCGAATATGAAGCCAAAGACAACACAATGGCAAGGTAACTCCAGAAAGTGAAGAGCTTCTAAGCGGAGTTCCCTTCCTAGGACATCATGAAGATCCCTCAACTGGAAAATTCTACAGTGGACTGGCTATCTAAGCTGGCCTTCACTGGCATACAGAAGCCTAAGATGAAGGATAACAAGATCTTCATAGAGTACCTATCGGAAAAAAGTATAGCTCCAAGATCGGCTAAAATTATGAAACTAACCATAGCGGCACTAGAGCCGAGCTAGATAGATCCCATCTAGAGCTGCTTGGAGGAAGGTACGTTGCTAGAGGATAAGAGGGAGTCAAAGAAGCTTCGATACCATGTTACCAATTATACACTGATTCACGGCGTCCTATATCACAGGCGAATCAGCCTCCCCCTTCTCTATTGTCTTTGAGAAAGGGAAGGGTTGCGCATTATGGAAGAGCTACACATTAGAGTGTATAGTAATCATATCTAGTCCTAAGCCCTATACCTTCGAGCGCTATGACTCGAATATTATTAACCTACCATGAGGCAGGATACAAAGGCCGTAGCTTAGAAGTACCTGCAGTACCAAAAGTACGCCCCAATCAGTTCGGTGCCTAGCACCACACTCCAACCCCTGACAAGCCCATGGCCATTCACCCAATAGGGGATCAATATCCTTAATGCCTTCCTAAAAGCATCAAGAGGATGGAAGTTCACAATTGTTAACGTAGACTACTTTATGAAGTGAGTGGAGGCTAAAGCCGTGGCCAGAATAATGGAGAGGAATGTAGAGTCATTTGTCAAAAACAACATTCTCTCCCAGTTCGGAGTCCCCCATGCACTGATAACAGACAACGGCCGACAATTTGTTAACCCCAAGTTCAAGGAGTTCTACACCAAGCACCACATCGCTACACACTTCACCTCAGTTATCTACCCCCAATCAAACAGACAAGTAGAGACCACCAATTGGGTCATTTTAGACAGCCTTAAGAAGTGTGTGGACTGATCTCATGGCACTTGGGCCAATGAGTTGCCTAATATCTTGTGGGGGCTACAGGACCATGCATACCACTTCAATAGGCGAGACCTCCTTCAGTCTGGCTTTTAAGTCAGAAGCAGTCCTCCTTATCAAACTCAAACCCCCCAATATCCAGGCTCGAAGTTTCAACACCGCCTTGAATGACTCATTGCTATAAGAAAGCGTTGACATAATCGAGGAAATTAAAGACTTTGCTGCTACTCGGGTTACTACATACCAACATTGGGCCACCCAGTATTATGATCGAAAGGTTTGATACAAGGAATTCAAAGTCGATAACCTAGTGTGCCAAAAATTGGAGGCCATTGGTTCAAGAGAAGGCCAAGGCAAGCTGGCCCCCAATTGGGAAGATCCAATCCAAGTCAAGGAGAAACTGGACAATGGAGCATATAGGTTGGAAAGACTGGATAGTAAGCTTATCCCACGCACATGGAATGCCAATAATTTATGCCTCTACTTAGATTAAAATTTCATCATGTACAATTTTACTTTCTAATTGAGTCAAAATAAAAAGCTCTCAATTGATTACATACTTCTCTCTCTCTTTATTTCTATCACCTTACCAGCCTTTCGAAAAGGCACATGAATAGTTACTCAGGCAAGTCGATACACCATCAACTTGACCCCCCTAGGGTAACCTCAGTAAGAGGAAACACCCTTTACATAGAGGAACTCCTACGAATCAAGCATAACGAAAAGCCATCGACCTAACCCCCTTAAGGTAACCTCAGTGAGGGGAAAACACCCATTGTACAAAAGAACTCCCACAAATTGGGTAGGACGAAACACCACCGACCTAACCCCCTTAAGATAACCTCAACAAAGGGAAACACCCCTTGTACAAAGAAACTCCTACGAACTGAGCAGGTCAGAACGCTACCAACTTAACACCCTCAGGGTAACCTCAACAAGGATAAATAGCCCTTGCATAGAGGAACTCCCACAAACCAGATAGGTTAGGACGCCACTGACCTGACCCCCTTAGAGTAACCTTGGGAAAAGGAAATACCTTAATGAAACTAAGTAGAAGAGGCCATCGATAAATGCGAAATAATACAAGACTTTCGAAAAACTTCATTTATTTATTCTACACCTTTGTTTACAAAGCAAAGGCCGGGATCCTAGCCCTAACCGCAAAAAAAAAAAAGAAAAAAAAATTACAAAACCCCACTACCACTTGGGATTAGCTAACTCAAGTAATTCTGAAAAATCTAAGGCATCAATCTGTTCCGAGTAATAATCCATAGCTACTTCAATTGGTAGGTCTTGAGCTAGAGGGGAGTACGAGACAAGCGAACTAGGAGCGATAAGACCCCCACGGGCGGATCTTCCCCAGGGACAGCTTCTGAGGCATCCTCCTGCTAAGTTGCCAAGGCAAGGTCAAATGTAGAAACGCTCTGCCCTGCTCTACCTCAACATCAAAGGACGTACTTGCATCTTCGACAACCGCTTGAGCAGACTCCCCCCACACTAAGGCTTCCCTCTTTTCGTTGAATGTAGGGGAGTCCAGAAAATCGAGGAAGCTTAGGTCCAAATCTAGATAATGGGAGAAGATTTCTCTCTTAGTAAAGTAGGCGGAGTTAGTAAACAAGTCCTCCAACTACTCTAACCACTCTTTAGTAGCCCTATAGTTGGCAACCACCTTCCTTGCAGCAGCATTGCTGAGGACCTCCCCACTCTCTATCTTGGAGATGATCTCTTCCATCTCCAAAACCTTACCCTACAGCTCCTCGACTTGTTGCTCCAGAATGGCCTTCAAGTCGGCCAGCTCGAGTGATATGGCCCTAATGCCCTCACACTCAAATGCCTTCATCACCAGCTTAATTTTCAACCTGGCCATGGAAGCCTTCAGCTTGGCATTTTCTTTTTCGATTCAAGCCCTAGCTGTGCCCTCCTCCTCCAGTCATTACAAGAGACGAACCCTCGTCTTCTGTTCATTCTCCAGTTGAGCCTTCAGTTCCGTAATTGGTACGGACTAAGGCTAAGGACAGACAAGATCGACCGTAGGGGTAGGTTCGATCCTACCGAAGGAATAAAAAGTAAATGGGATTCGATGGTTTAGTAATCTTGCACACTAACTCTATGGATATGACATACCGTAGAACCACACACAAACTTAAGACTCACCAGATATGATGTACCGGTTCGAGTAATTGGGTTGCCCGCCACAATTCTTGCTAAAGGGATTGATAAGAGTTGGTAAGGAAGAGAGAACTTTCTGAGAAAAAAGACTCCAAAATGGAATATTTCATTAATTTTCTATATATATTTGCATTGTTTCAAAAGTCACTATTTATAGTACATCCTAAACCCTAGCAGCAAAACTATAAATAATGTATAAGGCCTTAAACCTTAAAGAATTGATCCCATAAATAAAATAAAGACAAACAAGTACAAAAATATAAAACCGTGTGTTTTACAGGGAGAAGTCGACATGTGGTCATTCAGCATGCCTTGGAGGTAGTCTTATAGTGCATGGTCAAGACACCAGAGAGGTCAACCTACAATTGTTAAATTCTAAAGTCAGTCAGCAATAGTTTATCCGGGGTGTGCCAAGTGGATCCAATACTCAAAATGATCTCTTGACCACTAAGTCAACAACAGACTTTAGCCGAGTGAATCCAACTCTTGGAAACATGATACCTCAACCTATCGGCAAGCATTATGCCGAGTAAGTGATTACTCAGGCATAAGTGAGGATCCGTTATTGTCTCGGCCTTATGCTTCTTGACACTCTATTTACAAAAAATAGTGTTATTCAGCTCGGTAGACAAAATGAGTTAGCAAGTGGAAGATCTCAGCTTTGATAGTCAGGTTGGGTCAATACCTTCAAGCCTATCATTTTCTCTCCCTTAAAGAAGTTTTAACCTGAAACTTGGTAATTAGTGGCTTCAAATCCCACCGGGATCAAATACCAATCGATAAAATTTAAATTGAAACATAGTACACTACGATTCTTACAACACGGGCATCACCAACAGATGTTCCCTCCACTCGTCATAAGCTCTATCAATCACACCTTTTGTCTCGGATCTTTCCATCCACTCATCATGGATTCAATCAACTATACCCTAGCAATCCCAGCAACTATCAAGTATGAAAAGTAACATGATCTCTAGGGCATACAAAAGATTATAAGCGAGTGGGTTCGGTACCAACAAGAATGGTTCGTCAATCATAAGTACTTCCAACTCTTCAATCTTAGCTAGCTTAAACCTCACACTCTCCCCATTCGTCAAAATTAGTATTCCCTCTGCTTCCTCGCAAATCGATTCTTCTTCCTCCTTCCACCTGGGGTCATGATCATCAATTTGGATGGTCGATAGTAGGGGCACGTCAGGAATATGAGGGTTTAACTCTAACTCGACTTGGCCCTCTTCCTCTCTATGACTCGCTTCTCCAGTAACCTCTACCTCCTTCAATACTCTCTAATTCAACATTCCTCCATTGTCTTATTTCATCCTAAAACACTTCAAGCCGTCTTTCAATCTTCTTCAATTGATTCTACATTTCCGAGAGGTTAGCTTCATAGGTAGGTTTTCTCTCATACAATCTGTTGTAGTGATCTCGAGGTATAAATTTTCTTTGCATCAAACATTTTATCTCATCCCATGTAATGATCTCAATGTTTCCCCTATCAATTATCTGATTTATCATTCTCTTCCACTAAGTAGTTGTAAAGCTAATCATCAAATTCTTTATAGCATGAGCTCTCTTATGCTCAAGGTAAGAATAATCTTTAAAAACTTGATTGACTTGAAATTCCCAACTCAAATATTCATCCAGAGTGCCATATTCATCAAACTCTAGAATTTGTGATATCACATCTTCGTAATAATATTCATAGCTGTATCCATTCAATAGTGCAGTACTTAAGCTTATATGCGAGAGAATTGCTCAACAGTACTAAAGAAATGCAGCACAGACAATCAATTGTGTAACTCAACAATTCTTTTCCTTTCGGAGTTGAGCAAGTTATTTGTTAGCTTGGATAAATTCCACAATCACAGTTCAACAGCCTTCAAATAGCACAGCTCGGCCACTTACGTACTAGGAGCTCAAACAACTCTAATGCTTGTTTAGAGTACAATGACTCAGCACTTAGGAAACAGCAGCTCATAGTAATATAGCAGTTCAGCACTTGGCTACAATGGCATGGCTAGCACAGTAGTAACACATCACAACAATTTGTTACAGTAGCAAGCTTCGACACATACAACAATACTGTCTCGAGCACTATCGCAATACCAAAAGCAAGATAACACATTAAACAACTTGAAGAAGTGATATCTCGACAACAACCCAAATTGGAATTCCCAACCTTTTCTTCAATATATATATTCAATATAGGACTTATGATGTAAAGGAATTGCATTCCAAATTTTCACTAACATACCCAAAAGAAGTTCAATTGAAACCAAACTTATATCTAGCAAACAAATCCTCGATATCCCAAACAAACCCAATAAGCAAGCACTTCCTCAGACACAAAATAGAACATATACAATGACTAAAACTCTCGGCCCTATCTGGAACCTCGAGCTCTAATATTAAGATAATACAAACTGAAGCCAAGGACAAACAAGGCTAGCTGTAAGGGTCAGTCCGATCCTACCAAAGGAACGAAAAGTAAATAGGAGTCGATGGTTTAGCAATCTTGCGTACTAACTCTACGGATATGACACATGTAAAACCACACGCAGACCTAAGACTCGCCAGACATGACGTATCGGTCCGAGTAATAGGGTTTCCCGCTATTATCATTGCTAAAGGGATTAATAAGAGCCTGTAAGGGAGAGAGAAATTTCCAAGAGAAAAGACTCCAAAGAGGGGGTTTTTATTAATCTTCTATATATATCTGTATTGTTACAAAAGTTGCTATTTATAGTACATCCTAAACCCTAGTGGCAAAACTGTAAATAATGTATAAAGCCTTAAGCCTTAAAGAATTAGGCCTATAAATAAAATAAAGACAAACAAGTACAAAAATATAAAACTGTGTGTTTTACGGGGAGAAGTCGGCATGTAGTCATTCAGCATGCCTTGGAGGCAGTCTCATAGTGCATGGCTGAGACACCAAAGAGGTCGACCCACAATTGCCAAGTTCTGAAGTCAGTCAACAATAGTTTCTCCCAGGTGTATCGAGTGGATCCAACACTCAAAGTAATCTCTCAGCTACTAAGTTAACAACAAACTTTAGTCGATTGAATCCAACTCTTGGAAACATGACACCTCGGCTTATCGGCAAGCATTATGCCGAGTAAGTGATTGCTTAGGCATAGGTGGGGATCGGTTGTTGTCTCGGCCTAATGCTTCTCAATACTCTATCTATAAGAAATAGTGTTATTCGACTCGGCAGAAAAAATGAGTTGACAAGTAGAAGATCTCGGCTTTGGCAATCGAGTTAGGTCGCTACCTTGAAGCCTATAAGTGACCCTCCAAGCATCCATCTCCTGCTTTGCATGCTTGAACCTCACTTGAAGCCCTGCCACTTGTACAACAAAGCGACAAAGGTGCTTGTTAGCTTAAGTAAATTTTCTCAAGTATCTCTTACTAGAAGTCTCTGCCTCAAGCAGGCACTTTTTCTATTCATACAAGTCTTCCCGCAACCAAATTACCTCTTTTTAGGCGACATAGGACTTGCTCAACTCAAGGAGCACTTAGCCATAGTACTGTAAGATGAAAATAGAACCCATAAGTTAGTACAAGATGCTAAAATACAACACCACAATAGCATGGAAGACCTACCTGCCGCATCAAGGTACTTAAGTGGCCCGCAGTTTATAAGGGGTCGCTCTCGCCCTCTTGAGAGATCCTTTCTAAGATAGCCCAATCGTTAAGGGTGTAAGACCCCATTGTAGCCTGATATCTCAAGGTTTAATGCCATAATGTTAGATTGCCGGCACGGACCTCCCACTTCGGCCTTAGGATCTTCCCCCTGGCCTTCTTCATTTCTAACTTAGGGACCCCCCTCTTCAGCGCCTCATCTCGAGAAATGTATGGCACTTCGTGGAATGAGTCCGACCCCAACCTCATTTGCCGAAAATTGTTGAAGACGTCCAAAAAGCCATACCCTACATCATGGACACTTTGGTAGGGATGAGCCAGGGGCCACTCATTCCACTTCCCTTTGGCTAAAGGATCCCTTACCAAGGACCTTTGCTTCTTCGCTCCGGGACCTAGCTCCCTAAACATCTCCGAAGCCCTGTGCTTCTAGCCCATGATTGGAAGAATGTTGGCCCCTTCCACTGCTTCTTCCTTCACCGCCCTTAGAGGAGATAGCACCTGTACATTGGGCCCCTCCACTTCGGTACCTTCATCACCCATGATGATGGGCTCAAACGATTTGATGAGGGCAGGAGCAAGCAAAGACACACTCAAAGGCCTTATGTCCATAAGCTCATCACAAATGCTGAAGGGAATCCCTTGAGGCACAAACTTCAGCCGTACCTTACTGGTCTCTCCTAGCCCTAGCTTCAGTCTTGCCGCATTCCCCATTGGCTAAACCGCCTTAGATCGCGCTTGGCGCCAACTCATCAGGTTGTCCACAAATGGACGAGACATCCTAGGAGCCAAAGTTTTGCTTGTAAGAATGTCGATCTAAAGTTAGAAAAAGAAAACAGGGATGAATCAACAAAAACTACCACTATCATTTGGAAAACACTGTCGTAACCAACATGACCAAGGAGGTCTTCCCAACCTACAGGCGTCAAATAGAGTACCCCGACACTAGCACAACAAACAGGCATATAAGAATGAACCAATACCATGAACCTACTTATCCACCACAACCTTCTTCATACTTGGGAAGAGCTCGGAGGTCGAGCGCCGGAAATACCTTTCTACAGTCTCCACAGCATTGATCTTCTAGCCCCCTCTCAGCTTCATGAAGGCCGAGATCTCCTGAACAACCTCGATATTGCTCAGCCCATGCCTCTTCTCACCTCCAGTACAAACCATACTGGTCCATCAAGTCCGAAAGTCAGCCTCTTTGAGCAGCTCCACCACCACGTATTCACCCTGCCAGCCTTTGATCGAGTTGACAAGGCCGTAGAACAACTTCCTTCCTGAGCATGATTGGAGGTAAGGCCACCCTTCAACGCTCTTCTACATGTAAAAGTGGCTAAATGGCTCGGAAGTAGCCTTTATCACCAAGCATTTGTAAAGTGCCTAAAACGCCTTCAATACCCTCCACCCATTGGGATAAACCTACAACGGGCTACAGTAGTGGTAATTAAAAAAATCCCTCTCAAAATGACTTAGGAGGAAGTACTGCCTAAACTCCAAGAACTTCTCAAAAACCATAAAGCGCCTCCCCGATAGCAAGGCCACCTGTTCATTCGTATGCAACAACTTAATATGCCACTCGAGAATTGCCCCCACGAAGAAGTTGTTGATGACTTAGCTAGGGGGCAAATTGCTTACTCTTACTTATACGGCCATCAGGCCCTACGACCATCGAGCCTCTTGCCTGTACTAAGAGCATCGAATAAATCCTTTGTGGGGGGCAAGGGAATATCCGCGTATACGTCTCAGGGGATGCCATTGATGATTCTAACCCTATCCAACGCTTCCACGACTATCCTTGTTGGTTGGTCAAGTTGTATAAGTGAAGATGCTTCGCCCTCCTACGCTTGAGGAAGATCACTCCTTATGGAATTTGAACTAGAGATAAGTTGTAACGAAAAAGAGCTAGCCTCACCTCTGTTGATAGACATGATAGTGATTCTTGAAAAGAAAAATTGAAACTTCTAAAGAAGGTTTGAGAATTTGAACGTAAACGTAGAAATTATAACAACTAAGCAAAAAGATGGCAGAAAAGCGGTCTTTCTTAACAATCCTCATATTTATAGGAAAACTGCCTAAGAAGCTGTATAAGCGGTTATGAGGGTATGTATAATCATGAATCCCTTGGAATGCTGCCCGGTAGATACGTAGAAAGCATCTTGATCGAACAGCTACCTTTAAAAGGACAAAAAGCATGTAGCTGCACACTAGTCTGCTACAATACAACACATATGACATCACATTTAATGCATGAAATACAAACGAGCAAATGTTGCATTTTGAAAGTCCCTTCAACAAGAAGCTTCTTCAAGGCCCATCCGATCTGCACATTGTCAACGTTACAAAGACATGACACATCTACATCTGCTTGGTCTCTATGAGGCCCTATTCAAACAGACTAGTCCATAGCATTAGAGCACCTTAGCACCCCCTACTTGCCTAGCCTTGGACACTTTCAAACCAACAGACCACTGCCTAAGACAAGTCACCACTTCATGCCTTCCCATCTCGGATCATCCATCACTTCAGATCTTCCTAGAGTCGAATCGAACTTCCTAGAGTCGAATCGATCATGCCTGAGCGGCCCATGCATTCTTTCTCCTTACCTCTTCTTTGGTGATGAGACTAAGGAGGGGTAAGTATTGACAGGGCCCTTTAAGCAGGGACCCTTAAGGCCCGACCGAACCCTCCAAGCCTTGCCACCTTAAGCCTACTAATAAAGGCATATTTTTCATATTTTAATGTGCAAATTAGATAGAATTATTATTGATTTTATAGAAATAATTAACAAATAATACCTAATTATTTTCATTTAGACATTTTAAGAATTGGAGGATTTAAAGTAGAAATACGGACGATTTAAAGTAGAAATATGGACAATTTAGAGGAGTTCTACGTAAACAAAAGGGCCCGAAATGAGCTATAGCACGATTGGAATTCAACACAACGAGCCTACACTTACACCGGTGACCTTTGAAGCTTACATCGCTAGCCTTAAAGTTTACATCACTGACCTATCAACCAACCTATCAGCCAACCTTCCATAAAAAGAAGCCTTATGCGAGCCAACCCTAATTTTTCTTATAAATAACCTTATGTTTCATCGTTTAAGAGACTTGTTTTTGAGAGATACACACTTTCCTTAGACTTAGAGAGTCGTAGAACAGTTATTAGATAGTTCTTGAAGAATTCATCTGTAGAATTGCTTGGATTATTGAGAAGATTTTACTTTAGGGACCAAGTTCTGGAGTTGTAATTAAAGTTTATTTTTTCCAATTACAAAATTGGTGACATCTATTTTAATTATATTTATGCAATTCTGTTAATTATTCATACTTTCAATTATAAATTTCCTTGCAATTTCAACTAATAATTGTGCTTTTGTTTCAAATTCCATGGTTGGCCAAATTTATTTGTGAGAATTGATGAAACCCTAAATAGCTAAGATGATGATTGTGTTCATGTTATAGGATTAATAGATATAAGTATGATTCATGATTACAATTTCAATTATTTCAATTATAGTTATTTAATTGATTATAATTGTTAAAAACCCTAGTAATACGAGAGTTGATATAGGGTTTGTTAGAAATTCGTAGTTAATTTGATTAATTAATATAAAAGCAGCATGAATTGAATTAAGTAGAAATTATCTCGAGATTAATGCTGTGTTCAGCGATTGATTATTCATTAAGACATTAAGAATAATTGATTTAGGATATTAGGCAATCATATATAGTATCAGGAGATATATGATTGTAATTTAGAGTCCACTATTAATTAGAGATGCAGGAGTTAAACTATTAATTAGAGGTTTAAATCCTCAAGTTTTAAGGTATAATAATTTCACTTGAATAACTATATAGCTAATAATCTATATAATATGATAACAATTTGATTTGCATAATCTAGGGTGGATTCTATTTTTCCTATAATTCTCAATTGATTGCCTAGTTTTAAAAATTTTATAGTGATTTTCTTTTTAATAGTTTTAGTACAATTATTAGATTAGTTAATTTATTTTTTAATTGCCTGAATATCGATAAGAACTATCATGGGTTTAGTAATATTACTGTCCTCGAGAGATCGACAACCTTACTTACTCTATATTACTTGATTCCGATCCAGTATACTTGTTGGAGTATTCGTAATTTATTTTATATATATATAGTTTAAGTGAATCACCTACCTCCATAAACCTCGACCTTAGACCTAAACAGCCCAAGCCCATGAAGCACTATAACAACCATAATCCACAAAATAAGGATAAAATGACCACATCCCCAATATCAGGAACACATCAGGCATAATAGTTCCACTCTCCTACAATTTCGGGAGAAGATCTATCTCCCCAACTGATCTCCAATTATCGACTCTACTTTGCTATAAATACTAAACCACTGTCCAACGGTAACCCTCTCTACAAACTTTACATTTCAAGTCTGCGCATTAAGTATTCTATTCCACCAAAAACCCATTGCTGACTTAAGTATCGAAGTGGTCATATCGGACAATCCCTCGGCATCCCTTCACTATATATTATTTTACAGGCCCAATATATACAGACCGTAATCAACTACTAGCAAAAACTAAGAAACAACAGTGTACATTGTATATGAAATATATATAGATATGTGTAAATATAGTATGTATATATGTAATTTATATACTATATAGATACATATATATACTTTATATACTATGTACTATGTATAGGATGTACATATATATACACTATATAATATATAATATGGCATTTTACTAATAAAAAGAACAAGTGAAGAAAGAATTAAGAATTAAGAAGAAAAAGTGATGAATTTATTATAATTTTAAATTATTCATGATTCTCAGAAAATGAAACTAATTAAATTAATTAATTAATTTATTAAATATTCCACTCAATTAAAACACTTCAAAATAATTTTTTTTTTAATTTCACATAAAAAAAAAAAAGCCTATGTACTACCCAGTGCACTTTCGTAATTGTGTATGGGCAATCCACTAATTCACTAATTTTATTATGCCTAGCATGCAAGTGTTCACGTGACCACACCTAGACCAACATGTGTTTCATTTTTTTTTTATTTGCCTGTTCTTGGGCAACCTATAGAACAGGCACACGTGTACTCATGCTCGCATGCCCACCCATAATGCCTAAAAAAGAGCTGGAAGGTCCAATTAACCAAACTGAGCAAACTTGTATATAAAAAGCAAGCAGATTTTTTCCTTTTTCTTTTTTTTTTTCCAATTCAGTTTATATTTCGGTTCATGAACACATTCATGATTAAATTTAACCTCTTGGCACTAACCGAAAAGCACTCTTTTAAGTTTTTATTGCATAAAAATTTTGAGGCCAAAGATTGTCTGCATGTTATACATCTTTTTATTTTGAGTCCAGAAACATAATCGGCAGATGACTTTGTTAGATAAATATGGGAAGAACCGTCGTCATATGTATACATCTAATGCGGCTGCATGTGACATGTCGACCACTTACTTTGAATACCATAATGTCTGAATGACAATTAGAAGAAGAGATTGTCTGCATGTTACTTTAAGACTATAAGCTGTCATCATGCAAACAAATGAAGTTGCCAGGCAATTTCGTAGCAATTGGATGGGAATTAAGAATGGTCACTTTCCCTACTTTTTGGCGGATATTACTTTTCAGTGGCCATCTTAGTCATTTTATATAAAGCTTAAGCCTTTCGTTGAAACCGCCGCAGAATTTCTGGTTCGCTGCGATTCCACATCACAAAACTCACGCAAGGTAAGCGACTATCGTCGTCAGACCAACTTTCCAAACTTGTTAGACAAGAGAACCAGCCCATAAAGAATTCCTTTTAGCGTTTGGCTTCTACCGGTCTATCATGCTCAAGTAACGACAAAATCAAAGGGGCTATTACAGGGCACATAACCCGTCCGTCCTTATAATTGTTTTAAAGAGTAATTCCTTGCAGAGTAATTTCTTATTGGGTTTTGGAACAGATTTTAGATCTTATCGTATATGCACAGTTTTTTTAAATAAAATAAACTCTGATGTGGAGTTCAAACTCAAAAAAAAAATAATTAAGCTATCATTATTGGTTTTGATCTTCAAATTAATTCACCATATGGTTCTATTTTATTCATTCTAGATCCCACATGGAAATAACACCCATTAACTTGACGGTTATATTGCCATCTTTGTACATGTTCTCTCATTAATCCATAACTCTTCAATAGTTTTGCTTCCTACGGAATGCACACGTCCTAAAAAAAAAAATCGAAAAAAAGGGTTGGGGAAAAAGATATTACCTACAAGGGGTAGCAAAATAAGGAGAGGCAAAATTGAGAAAAAAATTAAGGTTAAGAAAAAAATAAGAAAAAACTGTACAATTAGGGCCATAAAAAGGAACTAACACCAGATGAGTAGCTGGGAGTGGACGGCCACTACCACCACGTAGCACCTAGACCGACCGACAAGGCCATGGTGGCCGGCGGTGACCGAAGCCACCCAAACCAGTGAGTTCGATTTCCAACCCGATTTTATGTAATTTTGTAAAAATAATAAATATTCTTAGAAAATTATGAATTTTGTTATTTTGGAAATTTTTTTTATGTAGTTTTTAGGAAAAATATTATTTTGATGAAAATATGTTCCGTAATATATGATCCTTAAGAAATCATGCAAAACCGAGCATGTTTCGGTTTAGAAATAAATGACTTTAGGAGTGTAGTTTTGAACCCAAAATTTTTGTATAGACTACTTAGATGATATAGAATAATGTTATGAAGCCCGTTTTCAAAAATTAATTTTCAAAAATTTTAGATAATTTTTAGACCCTAAAATGAGGCATAAAATGATAATTTATGGTCAATTAAGTAATTAAATGGTTAATTACTGATTTAGTGAATAATTATATGTTTTCGGATGTTGAAATCTAATGAAATATGATACTTGTAGCATTTAGAGTATTAGATGTAATTATTAAGTTAATTATGTAGTAAATGAGTAATAGGGAAAAAATAGTAAATTTTAAGTTAATTTTGTAAATTAGGATAATTAGGTATAAAATCTTATTTAGGATGAATTTAGACACTTTAAAATGATAATTAATGTTGGGAAATAGTAATTAGAGTGTTAGAAATATTAATTAGAGTGTTAGAAATATTATATGTGTATTATATACATAATAGGTGATAATACATAATATATAATTATTGAAAATATAATAAGTAGAAGATATTAAAATAAAAATTGATATCATATAAATAATAGAGATATATAATAAATCTGATAGAAATCTTGAATTTATATAATTATATGAAAATTATAAAAAAATTTCACATTAGGAGTAAATTCGGTACACTATTAAAAATTTAAGTGTACCGAGTATAATAAAATACTGACTAGAGGTAATTATGGTATTTATGATATCTAGAAGTAATGTGATTAATTTCACATTATGAGTTGAAACGAATTTCTAGGGTTCGGGTATAAAACAGTATTTAGAAATCGAACTAAAACCTAATTTAGAAATCGATGCGGAAACCAAACTTGAACCTAACCCCAAACCTAGAATAATTGTAAAAGACTTAAGACCTAAATAATTAAGTATATTAAACCCTAAACAAAACATAAGAATAAGTGTTATAGGATAAAACGAACCTATAATAGTTATATAAAAAATTGAAACCACATTTGTGTTATAAGAATTATCAGCAATAGCTTGAGCAAGTCGGACCTCGAGTGAGTGAGCAAAGAATTAAGGTAAGTTGGGATTAATACGATGCTATATTTTGAAGGCTTGAGATTATGCTTAGTTGTGCTTATTAGATAGTCTATTGTATGCATGTACTTGATTATGAGTGATGCTATGATTCTGTTTATTGTTCTAGCTTGTATTGTGTGATTTGTATGAAATAATTGATTACCCTAAACTGGACCTAATCAAATATACGACTTGTAATCATAATCGGACCTGCATGGAAACCCATTAGGGAAACCTAGGATTTCTCCAGCTAAATACTGACCCCTTCGAAAGGGATAGCGCAAGATTGCAAAGGGTCCCTTCTTCATCCTTAGTCGAACTAAGTGACAGGTGAGGAGATCACGGCGAGGGTGAAGTCAATGGTTCGAAGGTAGTCGCGGGAGGAGCAGTGTCTCCATTGCAAAAGCTTGGGTTTGGTCGTGAGCTGTTGCATTAATAGCAACTCCTCAACCCAAATTAGAGCGGGCGCAATTTCTCTAATCTCACGACGGGTTGGACAACGTCGTGTGATGGCATTTACTTGGACATGCATTACACCTAATAAGTTGGTTGATAACCTTGTTGTGTTATGGTATAGTTTTAAGTCCTCCATCCTAACTTACTGAGCTGTGGTTACTCACATCTCTATAGACGTCGTACAGGTGCTGGCTAAGAAACGGCATACAACTACTTTGAAGCTAGCAACTGCTGGATCTTAGGGAATAAAGAAAAACATTTGAAGAATAAACATGTATTTTTAAGGTCTAAGCTTTTACTTTAGAATTTTTCATTTTTGAATAATATAATAACTAGAAAATATATTACAAAGAAATATTGTAAAGTTTAATTGTAATAACTGAATTATAGTGTCTATATATATTTCCTCACTCTCTTAGGTAAATGATTTATTTAAATTACAAACTGTTTACTTCAAAGCGGGTTAGTCATAGATGCCTTGTATAGATCAGGTCTAACATAGCGATTGTAAGGCTAACTTCTATCTTAGAATGGTTTACACGACAAGGCTGTTACGACTCTGCCGCTTCGGAGCGTAACAGTAATCCCCCCAACTAGCACACCACCCATTCTGTATGGTACCACTTAATAATGTGAAAACATATCAAGGGTACTTGAGCTATCCATACATATCTGCTACGACTGCAGTACTAAAGTATAATCCGAAGGAGGTCATTCGTACAGGGCTATCAAATGACATGCAAATATATGTAAGCAATGTTAATTCATGCACAACAAATATGGAATGCAAAAGCAAAAGTTGTGTTCATTATGCATACTTAATCTAGGCTCTATTAGTAAAAGGCGTCTCAATACACCATCACCACATAGGTGAGGTGCTATGTCGTATCCCACTTCATACTCCATTAGGCTACTAGAGACCTCATATTATTAACTATTATGCCATACTTGCTAAGGGGGGCAATATGTAGGAATCATTCCCAAGCCCAAACTTAAAGGAGGGTATGATCATCACTTCCATTTCATGAACCGTGTCCTTAGAAGCTAGACATAGTTGTCTATACAACCAAGTAAGACATGCCAACCCTTACCTATACTGTCAAGCTCGTCTGAAGGCCTCTAGCTATGGAAGGAACATAAGATATACCAAGTTCCTTGACTTATTTGCAAAGACATACCCTCTTAAGGATCTGTAAGATATAGGCCTTAATATGTCTTGTCACCTGCTCCCCATCGGCTGCATACGGAAGAAACTTGAAATGCTTTTGCAACCATGTCAACTTAACACATCCTCTCCTTCCCTCATTGCCCTCAGGCATGATATCGAGATATCTCATGAATGTCTTAGCCTATGTTGTAAGCCTTAAAATTAAGCCAAATAACCGTAGAATTGAATTTAGTACAAAAAGTTTAGGACGATCGATTAAAGGATCCGATCAAACCTAAATTATAAACTATAGATAGAAATATTAGTAAAAATGACCCTATAAACTTAAATTTAAAAAAATAAGTAATAAAATATGAGACTATAAAATTTTCAAATTTTAAATATAATAATTGTTAATTATCGAAAAGACGAAAAGTGTAATCTAATAACTAATAAATTACTAGAGATAGATTATATGTATACTAAAAACCATAGATTGACCTAAATAATAATTAGGAATGTTCACATGTATCCCACATGTATTTACGTGTAGATAAAAATACGCGAAATTACTTAAATTGGCTAAAAACTTATTAAATAATTAAAGAAAATTATTAATTAATTAAGGAAAAATCAGAGTGATAGGGAATGATGTAGATTTGGTCATGGCAAGTCAGGAATTGAAGAAGAAAAATCAACCAATTAAAATCAAGTAACACAAAAGCCAAAAATTAAGGGATTTGGGTAATATCTTGTCCAATTTAATGCACATTAATTATCACAAAACTCTATAAATAGGGAAAAAAATTACAAAGCTCCTTTAGACAGTTAGAAATTAGAAAAAAATAGAGAGCATTGAAAATTCAAGAGGAAAATTAGGGTTAAAAAAAAAAAGAAGGAAATATGTGCAGTAGGAGCTAACTAGCACACACCACCACCACTTGAGACCGAACCACCACCATCACCCCACTCCAGACCTACTGTCTAAACCAGCCGACACACCTAGACTAGTGTTGGGAGCCCAAAAGTCATCAAACCGGGTGAATTCCTTATCTGCTCCGATTTTGTATAATTTCTTAAAATTATTTATTTTGCCCAAAAAATTATGAAATTTATTATTCTGAGATTTTATTGTATGCAGATTTAGGAGAAAATAGTAATTAAGTTTAATCACGTCTGAAAATATAGGATTCTTAACAAATTAAGCAAAACCGAGTATAATTAGAACTAGAAATAAATAGGCTTAGGAGTGTAGTTTGGAGCTCAAATTTTTTTTTTGTAGAATGCTTAAGTGATATAGAACAGTGCTATGAAGTCATTTTTTTAAATTTAATTTTCGAAATTTTTAAGTAAGTTTTTAGCCCTAAAATGATGAAAAAATTAGGTAATTTTGGGTTAATTAGGTGATTAAGTGATTAATTACTGATTTAGATAGCAATTAGATGTTTAGGGATGTTAATCTCTTATATGAAAACCTAATCCTAGCTTTTGGAGTATTAAGTGTAATTAATTTAAGAATTAGGTAGTAATTGTAGGAAATTAGGAATATGTGGAACTGAAAATTTAATAAATATGAAAAATTAGGGTTATTTAGGTAATATAATAATAAAAATCAAAATATAATAAATTTGAAACAAAATCTAATTTTAGGTGATTATATAAAAAATATAAGATTTTCTCACATCGGGAATAAATCCGATACTCCAATTAGAATTAACGTGTACCGAATAGTTTAGAATATTAAATTAATACCTAATATGATATTAGAATACTCGAGCTTAATGTGATTAATTTCACATTAGGATTCGAGCATGTTTAAGATTCTAGAATAAAAACTAGAATCTAATTTATAAACCGAACTCTGAAATAGGGTAGAATGAATCATTAGTAAATAATAAGTATACATAGAAAAATGAGTTAAATTATAACTTAGAATATGAATTATTAAAGTATAAATACTAAAAAGACCTATTTGTATTATAGGATACCTAGAGACGAATCGTCTTGCAATTAAGTGATCGAGCAACTAAAAAATTCCAAGTAAATTAGGTTATTATTTAATGTATTCAAGTACTATTTTGCGGTACTCGAAGACTTAGGATTGTATATGGTTGTGATTGTAAGTAGTTTATGCATGTGTTTGATGTATCTAAATTCGTGCTAAAATTTGTAATATGATTGATTTTGTGTTATAATTGAATTAGTATGAAATTGTTTAAACACCCTAAATGAAATTTAATCTTATTCGACTCTAATGACCTAAAATGTCATGTATTGCAACCCATTAGGGGATCATTAGGATTCTCCAACCAAATATCGACCCCTTTGAAAGGGATAGCGCAAGATTGCATGATGGTCCCTTCTTCATCCTTAGTCGAACTAAGTAACAGGAGAGGAGGTCGCGGCGAGGGTGAAGTCAATGGTTCGAAGATAGTCACGGGAGGAGCGGTTCCTCCATTGCACAAGCCTGGGTTTGGTTGTGAGCTGTTGTATAACATGAAAACTCCTCAACCCAGATTAGAGCAGGTAAAATTTCTCTGATTTTACAACGGATTGGACTACGTTGTGTGATGACACTTGCTTGATGCATTGCATGAAAATAATTGCTTGATAATCTTGTTTGTGCTTGTATATATTTATGAGTCTCCAATTCAACTTACTAAGCTGTAGTTGCTCATACTCTTATAGATCCTTTTGCAGGTCTTGATTTTTGAATATTTCAAGTATTATGCCGCCTTACAATTATCCAAAGGTTAGTTCTTTTGAAGTTAGGGGTGTGAGGATCAATTTACTTAGCAGTGGATGTATAGCTAGAGTGTTATTTGTAGTTTAAGAATGAAAGACTGATAGTTGTTATGTAAATTAGTGAACCGTTATGTTATGTAGAGTTTCTTGGAAAGTTCTATAGACTTTACATATAATTAAGTATGTTTATTAAAAATTTGTGATAATTACTATAATTATAGTTAAACACTTAATTGGACTGTTTACTTCAAAACAAGAAATCGTTGACGCTTTATGTAGATTATGTCTATGGTAGATACTGTGAAGCCAGTTACTATCATAAAATAGTTTACACGGCAGGACTGTTGCAGTTCTGTGACTTCAGTGTATAACACATGTACGATATGTGTTATTGGTAATTGTCATGCTATCAAATCAAAGGCTAAACTGAACATCAACATCTTAGAGGGTAACAGTGTGCTCCCCATAAGCCTTATGAAACATATGAGTCTCTTGCCTCCATCACTCAATGAGCGTAATGTATCAAGTAACGGTCTAGCTAGATATATGGAAAATGACTTGGCCTTATGAATCCAGCCTCCTCCAAGAAAGGCTCCATACGAGGTTCTAGCTCAATCTCATTCACATCCTAGTCATAACGGAGTCTTGCTCACAACATTGCACAATAAGTACCTCAGTGGATTGCAAAAAAGAACCACTACCAAGCATTATAAAGTAATGATGAAGGTACAATAATAAGCTATTGTAAGGAAAATGAGTCACTTATGGCCTTACATGTCCTACCCAAATACTCTGTGAACTGTGCCTATCCTACTTACTAAGAATTGATTTGTCAATGGGCTTGTCTTCATATTCAATTAGCTTATTGAATTGAGTTAGAGGCATATGTAGTGCTTGTACCTAAGGGAGGGGGGAGTAGAGGAGCTCCTTCTGCTTCTTCAATCCTTACATATAATTGGTGAATGTGGGGTTTGTCCAAATGTTTCCGCCATCTCAAATAAGTTTTTGACATCGTTGTAGTTCTTGATGGCAATCAGGGAGTAAGATACAACTCCCAAATAAGCATTCGAATGTCAGTACGAAATCTCCACCCTACCACCACTTACATCGATCCCAACACCCTGGCAAACCTTTTGCAACAATTCCAAGTTCATATTTGTTCTTACTTTTAACATCTTCACTAGGTCTCAATTATATTCTAGTCCCAAATTCCCTTTCACAATATTTTCATGAGCATATACCATAAATTTCACCGTGCTCACCATTTTCTACCTATCTACATCAACATAAACATCTCAATTAGCACATCATGGTTCATGCACCGTGCTTTTCATCTTTATGTCATTACTCTTCCTTTAAGCTAAATAATTCTCTATGCCTAAATAGACATTTAACTAAAAACCTTATGTGCGATATGTTACATGCTCAAATATAAACTCCACAATGACTAAGAGCATTTGCTAATGTGTAATTTACAAAATAAATAAATAAATAAACTAACTACGCGTTTCAATGTTGGTGATTACATACAAAAACAACTTCAAAAAGAGGAAATCACACATACACTAGCTTAAACTAAATAATTCTATGTTCTCAAAGAAGCATTTTCACCGAACACCTTATATGCAATATGTAACACACAAATTTAAACTCCACAATAACTATAATATGTGCTAATGTGTTATTTACAAACAAACCAACTATGTGTTTCAATGTTGAAAATTACATACAAAAACAACTTTAAAAGGAGGAAATCACACATTCAAATAAACATAGAACACTAGCATAGAAATCGTGTAATTTGCACGTATATGAATGATTCATGTAAAATAAATAAATTAGACGGAATACAGAGTTGTATATCATTAATTCCAAGTTAAGAAAATGTGAAAAAGAAAATGTTGAAGGTGTTGGATTGGATGGGAATCATGCTGTCCAATCGAGAGTGAGAGGAGTGAATTTTTTGCTGTTTGAGTTTGTGAAAAATAAAATGTTGTGCAAGGGAATCTGTGTATATAATACAATGATGGCTCTTGAAGCATGTCTTCTTCATTAACATATTAAAAAAGAAGAATCTTTTCAGGAAAACATTTCTTCTTTAATATATTACAAAGAAAGCGCCTCTAAAGTTGCAAAATATTGGAGAAGCGCCTTTGCTACCCCTTGTACACAATAACTTTTCCTCTAGCCCCTTTTTTTCTATTGTTTTAGGCAGGTGCATTCCTTGCTGCTTCCCTGGTTGCACCTCTAATACTCGTTTAACCACCTGTTGACAAACGGCTATCAAAGCCAATATTGAATATTAGTTGCGCTCAAGAACATCATTTGCTCTATGGGCGGGGTGAAGCTGGTCGAGTTACTGATTACAACAGCACCCTTATCAAGCGGGTTTCAACAGCACTAAAGAGGAACATATTGAATTTGGGTTTTACAAATCCCATCCCAGTCGGAGCAGTTACTTGGCATGAATAGCTATTTTTGGTGAGCTGAAAAATCCAGCCAAATATTTACATCAAGAAAGTCCTATTACTACTTACTTATTTAGTGAGATAATACAAATATGAAGTGCATAAACAATCCACTAGTATAAAAAAGTTAAGTAGCTCACTTCAAACATAAAAAACTAAATTAAATTTCAACTTAAATATAAGAAATTCTAATATACTTATCCCTATCATATCCACTTTGATTCATAATAATAATTTTTCAGTCCGCTGTCAAAGTTCATGCTTCAAACAGAGTCATTTTAAGTTTGATAGCATGGAACTTATGAATAAGTAGGTCTTATAAATATTTTTCAAAGAAAAAAATAAAAAATAAAAGGAACCTTGATATGATTCAATTGATCACACATATCGTGTAGATGATTAATGAACTAATAAGAGGTAACGTTACGGTGTGATGATAGTGATAGCACAGTAAAAAAAAAAAACCCTCTAAACTCATAACGAGGATTTGACTGGTATTTATTGAAAACGTAAATGACAATTGAATTTTAACATAAATATTAAATTGAAGAATTAAAAAACGATGATTATGCCCACCCTTGACACTGGTAGGATTCCAAATAGCAATTGGATTAACACAATATATTCTGGCCAAGAAAATGAATCAACAATATACCACCCGGAACACGTAATACATAAGATATAGTGTAGTATTTTAATCGTAATAATTCTTAAAAACTGACTAGATATATTGGATCAATGAAATCGTATGTGATTTTTCCATATATGTATACCATTTTGAATGGTACAAATTTTGCCCCAAAATGGAACCAATCATGCTTTTGAGTTTTGATTTTTTTTCAACCTTGTATTTACTCTTCCTCCATACAAAAAGGAAAAAAAAAAAAAAAAAGAAAGTAGGGCTTTGAGGAACATGCGTATATCATCGATCTCATCACATGATGTCTTCCCTCAACATCATCATATCTGTAGCTCCATCATACGCGTGAAGTCCTCAAAACACACGAACCCATCCCTATTCTTATCCACCTCCGCTATCATGCGCCGGCAATCCTCTAACGTGCACCTCTTGTCCCCCATAGCCGCCAACGCCGTCAGTAGCTCCTCCGCCGTGATCCTCCCGTCATGGTCGGCGTCGAAGAAATCAAACGCCTCCCTCAACTCCTGAACCTCGCAACCCGACCCGACACAGCCCAAAAGCTCGTCCACGTTAACATGCTCTTCCTCGTCAGAAAAGCCCATTCCTACCTCCCTAAACATCAGCTCCGTCTCGGCTTGGCTAGGCGGCTCCTCGCCGAGGCGGCTCAAGAGCGCCGCCAGCTCCTTCTTGGACACCACTTTATGGAGGGCGGCGGGTTCGATGTTCAAGTCAGTGGACATGTCGGACCACTCGCCGGAGAGTGTCGGGGGGAGTACGGACTTCGGGGTGGGCCATTCGGCGACGCAGGAGGAGTTAGGTTTGCTGGCGGAGACGGAGCCGTCGGAGGAGGAGGAGGTGGACATGGTCCCAGAGCCGAAGGATGAAGGGTTGGACCATGACACGTCGGAGCGGGTCTTCTTAGAACCGAAGAGGCGTTTGGGGCTGAGTTTGGTGATTTTGATGAGCTTCATGATGGAGGAGAGAGAATGTGGGAATGAAGGACGAAAGAGGGGAGAGGAGAGATAGAGAGAGGAATGGGGAGTGGTTGGAAGGGGAAGACCGAGGGGAGGTGAGGTTATAATGGTGGATGGAGAGAGAGTGGAAGTGCAGCTTCCAGGAAAGTTCCTGGGAAGGGGACACGCTATTGCAGCGGAGAAAAGAATGTGATTTGTTCGAATTAATTATATCTTAGAATTTTATTTATTTATTTATTTTTGGCGGAATAATATCATCGTATTGACTTTTACGATATATGTATTCTTCTTGTTGTTTTCATGTGTCCGTTTTTGGACTATTTGGCTATTTGGCCGTTACTTGAGTGAATTTCACAGAAATGGGGTGGGAATTTGGATGCCATATGTATTCTAGAGACATGGAACTACATGAGTGATTTTGCGACTCTTTATCTGAACTAACGGTTACTGCATCAACAAATCAAATATTAATATTATTAACGCGAAAGAAAAAGTCATTTAATGTTTTTTTTTTTTTACAGTTCTTTAAAATACTCATTAAAAACACTTATTAAAACATATGATATTGAAATCTATTTTAATAAAATGAAGGGTAAATCGAATAATTCACCCATTTTCTCATTTTCTTTTTAATTCCTTTCTTCTATTCTTAATAACCTTCTCCTTTTTCTCTATACATTTAACCGGTTAAAGAGCTCATATAATACGTGGATGAAAAATTAAATAATGATTATAATATTTTTTTTAAACAAAAAATGTAAATAAAATCTAATCATTTTTATATATTATAAAAAATACATTAAAAACTATTTAATCAATGTAAGATTCCGAAAATCAAAGACTCCTTATGTATGATTTGTTGAATATGTAATGAAAAGAAAATATATAAAGTGATTACTAAGAAATATCTATAAGGTAAATGCTTTTGAAATTACATAAAACTAGTTGAAAAAGTTCGCACAATGCATGAATAAAAATTTGAAGAATGATCATGATCTTTATTTAAAAAAAAAAATTGTACTAATAATTTTCTTATGTATTACAAGATAAAAATATGTCAAAATTATTTAAATAATAAAAGGTTCTAAAAATGAATGTCTCTTTAAATATAATTTGTTGGATATTCAATGGAAAAAAAACATATATAAAGTGATTATATGAGCGCTAAGAAAGTAAATTAAAAAAGGAAAAAACTCTATATTTCTTTTATACACATTTTATAACATAGTTCTTTTACGCTTTGTATGAAGTATGTAAAAAAGGTTGCATAAGATCTCAAATAAAAATATATGTTTCTTTATATAATTAAGTACTAAAGAGGATGAAATAGTTTTATAATAATGATAAATTAACCTATAATTAAAACAAAAGGCTATATTCGATCAACGTGAACATGGATGGTGAGACCTTGATAAGTTATGATACACTATACATGAGAGAGAATATCCTTACAAAGCACGCAAATATTCCTAACCATCTATTGTATTATAGTTCGTTAACTTCACTAAATGAAATAAAATTATAACATAATAGTAATTATTGATGAATGAAATTGAATTATAATGTGCTATGAATCGATACTAAGGTGTCATTTATTAATTTTATCAAAGATACCTCGAGAGAAAAATCACTTCTAGCATTAAATAGCTATTATATATATATATATATGATTAATGAGTAGTTATTCAATTTTTCAACTTAAAAAAAAAACACTTATAAAATTGCTATTAGAGACCTAACATTCTTCATATGATATGGATGAAATTGCTATTATAGCAAGTGAATAGGCATCTAGAGTTTATTGTGAGTCAAAAGAGCATTAATAGTCATTTATTTAACATAACAAAGATTAGTTAAAATATATAGTATGCTCCATATATAGACTAGATTACAAATATGATTCAATGAAAAAGCTAATTAATTATATATTTATTTGGAAAGAAAAGAAATATAAGAAAAAAATAAAATGAAAAAGAGAAAAAAAAAAAGAAAAAGAAAACAAAAACACACTCTTCCATATCTAGACAATGTATGAGACAACTATCTAAAAGAAAAGGGCCTAATACACCCTTCATTTTTTATATGATTGGAAAAAGATTTTCAATTGCTTTTTTACTCTTTTTTTTTGGGGGGGGGGGGGGTTGTGGGATATTTAAATTCTACATGTTCTTAAATCATATATATATTTTTCTATTAAAATTAATCAATGTATCATTTTTTTCTACTTTTTAAGATTATTTGCTTGCATATGTATAACTAATAATAGTATCTTAATTTTCACTTTGGAAAAAGAAAAGGTAAAGAAAATTAGATATTGTATCAAAATAAAAAAAAATCCATGAAAATTAACATGTTTTATTTTTCTCAATTATATATTCATATCATTATCGCAACTAATTTATTGCTTTATTTAGAATGGCAATTAACATAAATAAATAAGTTATTGAAACTAATAAATACAGTTTTTATAAGAAATAACTTATGGGTAATTGATAATATTACAACATTGATAAGTAAATAACGGTAGCAATCATCTTGCTAAAAAAATATCAACAAATATATAGACCATATGGTAACATCTCTCTATCTATTTGTATACATGAATACAGTTGTTATAGATATTCTAATATTTGGATCATTTCCCTTAGGCCTTCTTCATCAATGCCCACAAAATCTATTCAAATTGTCATGTATCAAAAACCGAAAATATAAAAGTAGACAATTCTTTATTTAACTTGAAAGAAGAACAACAACAATTGAACTTTTGATGTACAAGGATAAAGTACAATCCCATAGATTCCATCCAATTATCCCAACCAACCCATAGAATTTCAATTATTTTTCATAACTTTTTATGTTTTAAAGTCAAACAATTTATCCTTTATGCTAATACGTCACGATATTTAACCTTAATCTTCTATTAGAAAATCAAATTGTCTCATCGATTTTCTAAATAAAAGGGAAAAACAATAGTCTGAAAAAATACATTACTCTTTTTTACATAAACTCATCTGAGAAATAGAAAGAAACTAAAGAAGAAAATTGTAACGCCCCAAAACTTGGGACGCTATAACTTACCATATGTCCCTAGCCTTTATTGACACGTAAAGCATCTAGAAATCTATAACCTGTTTAAATTCCACAATTAAATACAAATCTATCAACTCTCATGATAAATAATCTTCTCAATTTACAACTACAAGTGAAATAATAAACCACTCAATTCATCAAGTACAATAAATACCTGACATAACCTATATAATTAAAATAAAGAGCTCATAGCTCAACGTAACCTAAGCCTAACATTTACGTTTATCTCGACCCACCATCAAAGAAGTAATAATCCTCATCCTCATCCTCAATTAGTAGTCGTATCCTACGTCATCATATGCTCCACATCATTAATAATATGTAAAACTCTAGCTAAAAAATGGCAATCCTCATAAGGTGAGCCAATGCCTAATATATGATACAACACACATGCACATAAAACACAAATAACAAGTCAAGCATACATACAAGTATCATCATAAATGCAACAAAACAATTGATTTTAAATCTTGTCATTAAAGTCCACAACAATACAACGCATCTTGAAATTTAGGATTACTTATGACCCCTATACACATAATATATAAATACTACATAGATATTGGTGTTAAGTCCTTCTCAATCACTTGAGTACTAAAAACCATTCTAGATCTACCTAGATCTTTTCATTACGAGACTCCACCAAGGACAACATCACACAAAGATCATCAAGTGCCTCAATAACACTACTAGACCCGACTAATGGATGGTTGAAGCCAAGCACAAGTAGCACAATCAATTAAATATGAGTTTCAATTAAGTCCGGTTTACATATTAGCCTAGCATATATAACCATTAAACATATATCCCATGACTGGTACTCCGTCTCAATGAGGTTCGACACCACACGACTACTAGCACTTGGTTACAAACACACAAATACTGGATTTAAAATTCAATTCATTAATTCTTAACTTAATCCAACATTTTTTTTATTTTGGTTCAACCCTTTGCCTCAATATCCGAGCTTTTGAACTATACTATATATATCTTTTCATATCCTTCTATATACTTTTCAACATTCTATAATATATACACCAACTATTATGCGCACATGCAGATAACACGTATTATATACATATATACACGTATAATTCACCTATGTATTATATATTATAATATAAGTATTATATTTAATGTACATATACATTTTTTCTATTACATATATTTAATATATATATACATAACATTTATAATATATACATATTATATATAATAATATAATATTATTTCTCTCCCTTTCAACAGTTCCTCTCTCATCCATCCTCTCTCTCTCGCTCTCCCCATTCTTTCTCTCTCTTTCTCTCTCTCTCTCATGACACCCAATCTAAACCCCAACCCTATCCCCCCATACACACATAACACAAAATGCTTAACACACACATACATACACTCACATATTCACTTTCTCTCCCTCCCTCACCCCCTCTTGCACATACTTACTCACACACACGACATGTCTTTACATATATATGATCACTCTCTCTCTCTCCATCATCCTCTTCCCTACACAATCGACACACACATACATCCGATGCATATACATATATGCTATGTACATACAAAACCGATGCACACACATGCTAAGTACACACATACACATACAACAATGTAATTCACATATACTTCACCATACATATGTACATGTCCAACACCGCACACACTAACGTTAGTCCACAACACCACCAACATGTAATTTACACCGTAGCTATATTACCACTGTTTCTATCCACTTCATTAACTGTCATCACTAAGCTCATACCAAAACAACAAAATTAGGAATTCTTTAAAGAAATAAAGGCAAGAATGATACTTATATGTATAATCTCGTTGAAGCTGCAAAACGAATACCTTTATGTTTTTTATGATATCTTCTTGAAGAAAAACAAATTTATATATTAGATAGGCAAAGGACTTACTCAAAATTGTTGTATTTTTGCACTTTATTAAAAATTCGTTAGTTTTCCTGTACCCTAGCCCCTCAAATCTGAATTTTGAGTTTGAGAGAGGTTTTGTGCAATTTCTATTCCATAAAGTATCGTTTTATTGTTTTTGTTGTGAGATAAAATTATGGGATAAATGGGAGATATTTCAAGTAATGGGAAAATTAAATTTTTCTTAGACCGTATTTCCCATGGCAATTGATCTCTATTTACATGTCATATCAAAGTCTAAAAATAATGAACTCCTTTATTATTTTTTTCTATAATTCCTTTATTAATTTTAATTATTAACCTGAGTTTTACAACTTTTCCCTCCTTAATAAAACTTTTGTCCTTGAAAGTTTACATACTTGATTTCTCAAATAACTTTGAATACTTGCTTCTTATATCCTTCTCTAACCTTTTAGATACCCACACCTCTCATGCCTTACTATTTATAAGCCATCATTCCTACTTCCCAAGAGATCTTCAACCTAAGTTCTAATACCATTAAAACTGTAACATCCGAAAACCCGAGACGCTACAGCTAACTACATGTCCCTAACCTCTATTGACACGTTAGGTGCCTAAGAACCTGGAGCTTATTAAATTTCATAATTAAATACAAATCTGCTAACTCTCAACGAGATCCAACACTATGTAAACCCAAGCACCTAGTCATAAATACAAATACTAGATTTAAAATTCAATTCATTAATTCTTAACTCAACTTAATATTTTTTCCATTTTGATTCATTCCTTTACCTCAACATCTAAGTTTTCGAACCGTACTTTACATATCTTTTCATGCCCTTGCATATACTTTTCAACATTTCATAATATATAAACACCACCAACACTTATGCGCACATGTAGATAACACATATTATATACATATATACATATGTAATTCACCCACGTATTATATTATATATTATAACATAAGTATTATATTTAATGTACACATGCATTATTTTGTATTACATATATTTAATATATATACATAACATTCATAATATATACATATTATATATAATAATATAATATTATTTCTTTCCCTCTCAACACTTCCTCTTTGGTCTCCTTTCCTTCTCTCGTTCATCCTCTCTCTCTCTTGCTCGCCTCTTTCTTTCTCTCTCTCTCTCTCTCTCTTGACACCTACCCCCTACACATACAATCACACACATACTCACAACACAACATGCTCAACACATGTACATACATACCCATATGGTCACTCTTTCTCTTCCTCTTCCCATCCTGCACATACTCACTCACAAACACAATACGTCTTTACACACACATACGATCTCTCTCTCTCTCCCTCTTCCCCTTCCCCATACAATCGACACACACCCATGTGCAACAAATAAAAACACATTTGATGTATACACACATACACTATGTACACACATAACACTATAATTCATGTATGCTTCACCGTACACACGCACATGTTCGACACCACACATGCCAACACTAGTCCACAATATCACCAACATGTAATCTACGCCGTAATCATATCACCACCATTCTCATCCACTTCATCAACTGCTATCGCTAAACCTATATCAAAACAACAAAACAAGAAATTCTTTAAACAAATAAGGTCACAAACAATACTTACATGTAATCCTTGGTAAAAAAAAAACATCTAAAACTCGAATTACAATCACATTGAAACTGCAAAATGAAAACCTTTATTGTTGAAAAAAATGAATTTCTATATTACATAAGCGAAAGACTTACTCAAAACTATCATATCTTTGCGTTTTCTTGAAGATTTGTCAATTTTCCTAGGCCTTAACCCTCAAATCCGAATTTCAAGTTTAAGAGGGGTTTTGTATAGTTTCTATTCTAGAAAGTATCATTTTATTGTTTTTGTTGTGAGATAAAAATATAAGATAAGTAAGAGATATTATGGGTAATGGGGAAATTAAATTTTTCCTTAATCATTTTACCCATGGCACTTGGTGTCTATTTACATGCCATACCAAAGTCTAAAATTAATAAACTCCTTTATTTTTTTTTCTATAATTCTTTTATTAATTTAATTATTAACCTGGGTTTTACAAGAATAGTAGAAGAGAGAGGAATAGAAGAGGTGAGAATAATAGCTCCATAGCTTATTTACAATGAATATATATTACAAATAAAATTGATAAATAAGAATAAAAAAATATGAATAAATATTAACAATTGACCAAAATATGATAGTAAACAATTTTTTCATGAAGAAAGATCCATTAATCAAAATAAAGTTTAATAACAACCAACATCAACACAAATGTCATGAGGCTGTAGGTTCTGCACAGATTGTTCACAAATGACATAACAACTAAAAACATCATAAAAAAGAAGACTGCAAATGAAGTTTGGAAAATTAACATCAACAGAGATTGGTGTTCCCTAATGGAGTCCATGTTTCACAAAGGCATCAGCCACAAAGTTCTCCTCACAAACGATCTAGTAAAAATGCACAAAGGAAAAATAAGATAGTAAGGATTTGTAAGCATATAGAGTCAGATGGCATAAGTGAAGGTCCACTTGCTCAGTTTTTAGCCGATTTAAGGCATGATGTGAATCTAATTCTACTTTAGTAGTGAGTAAACAAAGATGGGCAGCTAGCTTAAGGCCTTCATGCACTGCACATAATTCAACTTTTAGAGGAGAGGCTTGTATAATAGATTTACTAAGTCCCCCTAACACTTGTCCTTCAGTATCCTTAACAATAGCTCCAACCCATGCACTTCTTCCATTACTACTCACAGCACCATCACAATTAACCTTTGCCTAACCTCTTCTTAGTTTGACCCAACATGAGCCAAGTTTATTTTTATTTGCCTTTAGCTTTACTCTTCTTTGAGTTGCCTACTATTCTTAAGCTTCTTCACATGCTTTACTAACACAATCCTCTTGAGGATTTTAAGGAGTAAAAATTTTCCTATTGTATTCCCTCCAAATTGCTCATAGGCCAAAAAGTACTAAAGACTCCTTGGGTGCATGCACTTGATTCCAAAGCTTCCTTCTCCATCTAGTATTTTCTTTAATCTAGCCTTGAAAAGTTAGGAAATTTGTAATATGATCATTAGTATCAATCACTAACCTGTGTTAGAGACCTTTGGTCTAGCTACAATTATGGAATGTATGAACGATGCTCCCAAGCTCATTGTCATAAAGGGGATAGTTAGCTATGAAGTTCATTCCCCTTTTGCAATTATCCCTAGTTGCTAACTCATTATGTAGAATTCGCTAGAGAAGAAGCCTAATTCTTGGGATTGTTGGGGTCTTTCATAACCAACTCCAATCTTAACCATTTACAGTTTCTATGTCTTCAACGCATAAAAACTTGTAAGCAGACTTGGAGGTTACTTCACCCGATATGTCAAAAGGCCATCTACATATATTGGATGCATTTGTAAACTCATCTCAGATAATACATCCTAGCTTAAACAAAACCTGCTCTTCTAAAGGATACCCTATCATGTCCTCTTTCCACATGTTTGGACTTTCACAAACTTGTTACACTGTTCAAAGGTCATCGAATTTGTTGAAGGGGGCATAAAGTTAGGAAGATACACTTCCTTGTTCCATCCACAAGTCAACCTAGACTTTCGTGTTCTTCCCATTTCTAATCTTCACCTATAGTCTTTCTTAAAGCCAGTTGTTAGCCTTCCTCAATTCTCTAAAGAAGGAAGATCTACATTTTACAGAACTACCTTACTGGTGGAGCTTATATTTTTATTTCAATAGCTTTGTCCAGAGAAGTTCCTTAGTGTGAACCTACTAAGTTATGTAGACAAAGTTCGCCTTATTCCTTTTCCGTATATCTAACAAGCCTAAGTCGCCATTTGCTTTTGTATTTCTAACTTTTTTCCCATCTAATCTATTACACTTTCTTCCTTTCATCCAACATTCACAAAGAAAATTCCTATGCATAGCTTCAAGCTTACTTGCAACTCCTGCTAGAATAGAGATCGCCTACTAGAAATAATTAGCAATAGATTTAAGACTAAAAGAGACTAGTAGTTTCCTCCTCACCATGCTAAGGAGTTTTTCTTTCCAACCTATAAGCTTTCTTCTTATCTTTTCAATAATGAAATGAAGGTCCTAGCCTTTGAGGGTACCTCCCTATTTAACAAGAATGCCCAAGTACTTGCCCACATCTACAATTAGCTTAATTCTAAAGGTGTTAAATATTTCATCTTTCAAATCCTTAGGCATGTTTTGGGAGAAGAGTACACATGATTTATTAAAATTTACTCTTTGACCAGAAATGTTGCAAAAGAGTTTCATGGAATCCAACATCTGCATTGCATTTTCTAAAGAGGCTTCACCCATGAGTAGTAAATCATCTGCAAAGAAAAGACATGAAAGCTTTAAATTGGTGCCTCTAAATTTTAGCGGGATCCAATTACCATCTGTAACTTAACAATGAACCTGCAGCTTAAGGCCTCTAGGGCTAGGATAAAGAGGTATGGGGAAAAATGGTCTCCCTATCTCAAACCCTGATATGAAGAAAATTCCTCCATCATTGCACCATTAAGCAACAATGTAATATCCAATCAGTTTCACCCAACTCTCTAGGAAATTTAGCCTAATCAAAACACTTCTTATAAAGTCCCACTCAATTCGATCTTAGGTTTTGTCTAAATTGAGCTCTACAACCATCTACTATTTATTCCTATTTCTCTTGTCCAACATTTGCTAGATTTCTTGAAAGATAATGATATTATGTTTACAAGATTGCCCTAGTATGAAGCTCGATTGCTCCGAACTTATCAACTCATTTAAGAGGGGTCTTGATGGGTTACCTACTTCTGGCCCACTTACTTGTGCACACCTTAGAGGCCTCCAATCCTTCACCAGGAGATTTCTCTTTCGTCTACTTGCCAAAGACGAGAAACCATATACAAAAGAATGGTGGTTGAACTCCTTGAGAGGTCCAAGTAGGTGCACCCAGCTCTACTCTATCCTTTGTACCGATGTTGACTACTCTCTCACCGATGCCTCTTTGTTGAGTGATATGAACCAAGGCCCTACACATCAAATACTGTTAGACTTTTAGCTATTGAGAGCTTCCTGCCGAATGCCAAAGCATAAGCTCCTGTTGATCTAGTATTTCTCTTTCGGCCTCCTACTCATACTTACGACATCCCTCACCTGATATTGTACTATTTTCCCTTTTTATCATTTGTTCTATTTATCATTTTTCATATGCACTAAGAATTACTTTTCATGAGCACTTTTTTGTAATTTTTTTTATTTTTAATGTTGTCCTAGAGACTTACTACAAATAGTCACTTCTCCTTATAGCCAAAATCATCTTACAATCCTAACAGATAATTTGAATATACTTGGTCCTTACAAGACATTTCTCTCCAAGTCCATTTCTATACATTCCTATCTGGTTTTACCGAGTAGCTAAAGATTAATGGCGGGTGAACCTTGGCATCAGCTTATGCATTACATCAAGTGAGATGCTAAGTCGTGTTGTGTTCATAGGTGAGTCATATCCTCCGAGTAGCTTCACGTCAGCTACTACATTCAGTTTGCTGACCTTTCCATTCTATTTTCTTCATTACTTTGAAGGACTCATTTGGTTCTCATCTCCTACGATAAGTCATAGTAATAACTAAGCTCCTAAGCACATCATATAATCCTAGTATCAGAGTTTAAGGTTGTGATTGAAAGCTATGTTGTGATAATTCCTTCAAGTTTGTATAAGACCTACAACCAGCTACTCGAGGTTTCGATCGACTAAAAGATCCAATCAAGCTTAAATTATAAAATAAAGTAAGAAATATTAGTAAAAATTATCCCGTAAGTTTGAATTTAAGAAAATAAGTAATAAAATAAAAAAATGTAAAATTTCCAAATTTTAAGTATATTATACGTTATTTATCGAAAATGTGTAAAATACATTCCAATAACTAATGAATCACTAGAGATAAATTATATGTATACTAAAAATCATAAAATGACTTAAATAATATTTATGAATATTTATTTATACTATATATGAATTTACATGTAGGTAGAAATATACGTAATTACTTAAAATACGTGAAATGTACTAAAATAATGCTAAATAATTAAAGAAAATTCATAATTAATTAAGGAAATATCAGAAAAAATAAGGAATGATCTAGATTTGGGTCATGGCAGTTGGGAAAAAGAAGAAAAAATTTAGCCAATTAAATTAGAACAATAAAAAAGGCAAATTGAAAAAAGATAAGACAATTGTCTAATCAAATTAATGCACAATAATTCCCAAAATCTCTATAACTACCCCAAATTTTTTAGAAGCTCATTTTGGATGTCTAGAATTGTAGAAAATTAGAGAGAAGTGAAATTGAGAGAAAATTAGGGTTTTTACAAAAAATTATAAAAAACTATGTAATTAGAGCTTCTGAGGAAGGAGCACCCGAGAGTAGACGGTCAACACCACCACATGGTGGCGACAGTGCCCAGACTGGCCGACAAGGCTACGGTAGCCGGTGGTGGCTGGAGCCATTCACACAGGTAAATCCAATTTCCAACCCGATTTTGTTTAATATTTTAAAAATATTAAATATTCTTAAAAAATTATGAAATTTCGTATTATGAGGTTTTTAAGTATGTAGATTTAGGAAAAAAATTTATTTTAATAATTTTGTGTTTAGAAATATACTGTCCTTAAGAAACCATGCAAACCTCAACTTTGTTTGGATTAGAAATAAATGACTTTAGGAGTGTAATTTTAAGCCTAAATTTTTTTTGTAGACTGCTTAGGTGATACAGAACAATGCCATGAAGCCCTTTTTCAAAAATTAATTTTCAAAATTTTTAGATAATTTTTAGGTCTTAAAATAATGCCTAATATGGGTGATTTAGGGCTAATTAAGTAATTAATTACTTAATTACTGATTTAGTGTATAATTATGTGTTTTAGGACATTAAAATCTGATGAATTATGATACTTGTAGCATTTAAGGTGTTAGATGTAATTATTAAGGTAATTATGTAGTAAATAAGTAATAGGGAAAAATAGTAAATTTTAAGTTAATTTTGTAAATTAAGGTAATTAGGTGTAAAATATGATTTGGGATGAATTTAGGTATTTTGAAATGTTAATTGATGTTGGGAGATAGTAATTAGAGTAATAGAAATATAAGATGTGTATTATATACATAATAGGTGATAATACATAATATGCAATTATTGGAAATATAATAAATAGAAGATATTAGAATAAAAATTGATATTATATAAATAATAGAAATATATAATAAATTTGATAGAAAACTTAAATTTAGGTAATTACATGAAAAATGTAAAAATTTCTCATATCAAGAGTAAATTCGGTAAACTAATAAGGATTTAAGTGTATCGAGTGGAATAAAATACTGACTAGGAGTAATTATGGTATTTAGTATACCCAAAAATAATGTGATTAATTTCATATTATGGGTTGAAACGAGTTTCTAGGATTCTGTATAAAATTGTGTTTAAAAACTGAACTAGAACGTAATTTAGAAATCGATGCAGAAACTGAATCAGAACCTAACCTCAAACAGAGAATAATTATAAAAAATTTGAGAACCTAGATAATTGGATATATTAAACCCTAAGCCAAGGATAACAATAAGTGTTATTAGATAAAACAAACTTATAATAATAATATGAAAACTGAGACAACGTTGGTATTATAGGGACCATTGATGATGGACTGAATGAGTCTTACCTCGAGTGAGCAAGCGAGAAGTTAAGGTAAGTTGGGATTAATACAGTGTTGTATTTTAGGGGCTTGAAATTGTACTTGATTGTGTTTGTTCTAAGCTGATGATATGGTTTTTGATTTGTTGCTTGGCTTGTATTGTATGATTTATATGAAATGATTGATCACTTTAAACTGGACCTAATCAAATATATGACCTATAAACATAAATTGAACCTGCATATCAACCCATTTGGGCAAACCTAGGGTTCTCTAGCCAAATACCAACCCCTTCGAAAGGGATAACGCTGGATAGCATTAGATAGCATAATGGGTCCTTTCTTCATCCTTAGTCGAACTAAGTGATAGGTGAGAAGGTCGCGGCAAGGGTAAAGTCAATGGTTCGAAGGTAGTTATAGGAGGAGCAGTGTCTCTATTGCACAAACTTAGGTTTGGTCGTGAGTTGTTGCATTAACAATAACTCCTCAACTCAAATTAGAGATGGCGCAATTTCTTTAATCTCATGACGGGCCGGATAACGTCGTGCAATGGCATTTGCTTAAACATGCATTGTACCTAATAATTTAGTTAATAACCTTGTTTGTGTTTGTGTTTGTGGTATAGTTTTAAGTCCTCTGTCCCGACTTATTGAACTATGGTTGCTCACATCCTTTTAGCCGTTGTTGTAGGCATTAATGATAAAGCAACCTATAATCACCTTGATGCTAACAACTGCAGGATCCCAGGGAGTGAGAATGTAAAATGAAGACCAAATACACTTTCTAATTAATTTTATTTTAAAGCTTTTGGCATTAGTTTACAAATTACTCAATTAAATTATGACTAAATCGCTCAATCTTGTAAGATATTCAGATTATTTTAGTGTAAATATGTACTTTTCTTAAGTTCATAAGTAAATAACTTTTTTAAATTATGAACTGTTTATTTCAAAGCGGGTTAGTCATGGATGTCTGTGTAAATTAGGTCTAAGATAACAGTTATATGGTCAACTTCTATCTTATAACGGTTTGCATAGTGATACTGTTACGACTCTACCGCTTCGGGGTGTGACAGTTTGTTGTTTGATATACTTTGTTTTCATTTGGAAGAACAGAGCAAGCTCGTAGTTCACTATTCATTTGGTATTTTCTGTGTGTGTAAGAGTTTCTTATGTGAAGAGTATTTTCTGAAGTTTCATTTTGAGAATGTCAAATCCTAATGTTCAAGAAGAGATTAATGATGCTGAGAATGATGCTCATGGTCGTGATCATGTTACCCAACAAACACCATGTAATACTAATGAACAAATACAGGAACTTACCACTATTGTAGCCAATCTAGCTATCTCGGTACAAAGGGTCTTAGAGATTGGGCTGGGAGAGAGTGTTGTCATTGAATAGGGCCAAGAAATGGGAGATAGACCAAGGTAACAAATGAATGAGCAGTAAGCTCCCAAACCCATTCTTGTGAACTAAGCACCACCCCATTGTGTAGACAAAGTTGCGAGAAGGAGACTCAAGTTGGATGAAGTCGAGAAGTATAAGGAAGAGGAGCAATATGTTAGGATAGACAAACATGAGCTTAGAGCTCCTAAGGGAGCCGAGCATCTCAAAGTACAAATTTTGAGCTTTTATAGGTTTGGTAGTGCTTATAACTACCTAGATTAGGAAGAAAAGATTGAAGAGATTTTTGACTTTTATGACTATGAAGATATTGTTTGTATTCAAGTAACTACATTGAAATTTTCTAGATATGCAGTAATATGGTGGAAGAAGTTGCAGAATGTTCGCTTGAAAGCCAGACGAGAAGTCCAAACATGGTATAAGATGAAAAGAGTCTTGAGAAGTAGGTTCGTTCCCAAATACTACGAGTAAGTCACTTTCTAACGTCTCTAAGACTTAAGGTAAGGTAGCAAATTAGTAGACAACTATGTCCGAGAGTTTTAATAGCTCACGATCTGATGTGATGTTAATGAGCCAAAGATATGAACTATAGCACGGTTCATTTCTAGCCTAAGAACTAAGATTGATAACATGGTGAAGCTACAAAGTCTTGCGATTCTAGATAAAACCATCAGAGTAGCATAAAGAGTCGAAAGGTAAAGGTGGAATTAGATTAGCCGAATGCTAAATATTCGACCAGCGTTACAGAATAGAAGTGGCATGCCAAGCCAACCTGGAAATGATCGAGCACCAAATTGTACCACGGTATACTACCGAGGACAGGCGCCGAGCCACCTAAAGAGAGCTGAGGTAAAGGAAAGGCTGAAGAGACTAAGGTCCAAAGAGACCAAGGTTAGAGCTGAAGAAAGAAGACCCAAGAGATCAAATGCTTTAAATGTCTCGGCTATAGATACATGGCTAGTCAATGTCCGAACCAACTTGTCATGATGATCAAGGGAGATAAGCTTCACTTCGAAGTGGAGAGTGCTAGTAAAGGAGAGGAAGAAGTGGAAGTTGACCATATGCTAAAAGAGTTCCAAGAAGACCCTAATACCTTAACACCTCTTGAAGCAGGAGCTAAATACTGTTTTGTCATTCGACGATCTCTTAGTACTTTTGTGGCCGACAAGAGTGAGTAAAGGGAGAACCTCTTCCATATAAACCACCAAGTGAATGGCAAGCTATGTGCCTTGATAATTGACGAAGGAAGTTATACCAATGTCATAGCATAAGGGGTAGTTAAGGTTATGAAATTGCCGACCCTTCCATACCCTAAGCCATACAAGATTTACTGGTTGAATGAAAAAAGGGGGTTTACCCGTTATCGAGCAAGTTAGAGTATCGATTACCATTGGTGATAGGTATAAGGATGAAGTGTTGTGTGACATCCTTCTTGTGTGTGCCTCACACATCTTACTCGGCCGACCCTAGTTGTTTGACTTAAGAGTATTACACGATGGGTATAAGAACACCTATATATTCCAGAAGAATGAGAAGAAGGTTATATTAACCCCCATGAGTCCTAAGGAGATGCAGGAGTCACAAGATAAGGTCATCAAATCACTATAACAGAAGTCCTTAGTGATTTCCCGCACTCAATTTTCTCATGAAGTCAAGGTAAAGGAATGTGTGCTCCTTTTACTCAAGAAACTTCTAGAGATGCCGAGAGCTTACCGGCCGAGGTGCAAACATTACTACAAAAGTATGTTGACTTATTTCCTACCAAGATGTCGAAAGGATTACCATCCTTAAGAGGCATTAAACATTGCATTGACCTTCATGTTAAAGCTGTGCTACCAAACTGACCTGCGTATAGGCTTAATCCCAAGCAAGTAACCTAGTTGAAGAAGCAAGTGGATGAGTTATAGAGGATATGTTTAAGAGAGTATGAGCCCATATGTCATATCAGCCATATTAGTACCAAAGAAAGATAGGTTGTGGAAAATGTACATTGATAGCTATACCATTAACAAAATTACTAATAAGTATCGATATCCGATCTTACAGTTAGATGATATGCTCAATGAGTTGCATGATGCCTACATCTTTTCAAAGATTGATCTGAAGAGTGATTGCCACCAAATACGAATGAGACTTGGAGGTGAATGGAAGATGGCCTTCAAGACAAGGGACAGTTTGTTTGAATGGATGGTGATGTCGTTTAGTCTAACAAATGCGCCAAGTACTTTTTATGCAGCTCATGAATTATGTATTGAGGGCACTAATTGGAAAATGTGTTGTAGTTTACTTTAATGACATTCTAATCTACAGTATTGACCTTACTTCCCATATTGAGCATTTAAGATTAATATTTGACATTCTCTGTACCGAGAGGTTATCTAACAACTTGAAGAAATGTTTGTTTTGCCAAAGCAAAGTCATATTACTCAAATATGTTGTATCAAAGGGTAGAGTCCAAGTTAATGACGAGAAAGTCAAAGCTATTCTTGAATGCCCTGTACTGACTAATATTACCGAGGTCAGGAGTTTTCACAGTCTAGCTTCATTCTATCGGAGATTCATTTCAGACTTCAATTCCATAACGGCACCATTAACCGAGTTAACTAACAAGAACTCTAACTTTAAGTGATTAGAGAAAGCTTAGAAGAGTTTTGAAGAGATAAAGTCCAAATTGACATCAACCCCAGTACTCATCCTACTAGATTTTGAAAAAGTTTTCAAGGTAGAATGTGAGACATCTGGAGTTGGCATTGGTGCTGTCCATATGTAGGAATGTTGACCCATTGCCTATTTCAACAAGAAAGTCAAAGGAGTTACCTTAAAACTTAGAAGAGTTCTATGCCCTTATTTAAACACTACAGAACTAGTAGCATTACCTATTGTTGGGAGAATTCATCATCTAGTCAAATCATAGATCTCTTAAACACCTCCAAAGATAACAAAAACTTTCTTAGCGTCATACTAAATGGGTTGAGTTCTTAGAGTCTTTTTGCTACGTCATTTGATATAAGAAAGGGGGCACAAACACCACAACTAACACTCTTTCTCATCATCATACTCTTATTGCAACAATGTAAGCAAAGGTACTTAGATTTGGCACCATACCTAATTAGTATGAGCATGATCTGTATTTTAGGCCCTTAGTGACCAAGTGTAACATTGCAGGGGTTGTAGATGAATTCTACTTGAGTCAAGGGTTCTTAATGAAGGGCAAGTAGGTTTGTATGCAAACGGATCGGCTAGAGAGCTACTCATCTGAGAAGCTCATACTGGAGGCTTAACTGGCCATTTTAGATAAAAGAAGACAACTGAAATATTGAAAAAACATTCCTACTAGCCTGGAATAATAAAGGATGTATACTAAATTCTTGAGAGGTATGAGGTATGTAAACATACGAAAGGAAGGAGGGAGCCGTATAAAGAGTACACACCCCTACCTACACATGAGTACCCACGGACCGACTTGAGCATGAATTTCATGCTCGACTTTTCTCAAGCCATTTTAGATAAAAGAAGACAAGTGAAATATTGAAAGAACATTCCTACTAGCTTCGAATAATAAAGGATGTACGCCAAATTCTTGAGAGGTGTGAGGTATGTAAGCATACAAAAGGAAAGAGGGAGTCGTATGGATAGTACATACCCTTGCCCATACATGAGCACCCGTGGATCGACTTCAGCATAGATTTCATGCTCGGCTTTTCTCGAACGCCGAGAAGACATGACTCAATTATAGCGGTGGTTAATCGATTCAACAAGATGAGCTACTTCATCTCCTACCACAATACTGATGATACTTCATTTGTCGCTAACCTCTTTTTGCAAGAAATTATGCGATTGCAGGGAGTGCCGAGAAGTATTGTGTCTAACTGTGACTCAAAATTCACAAGTTTCTTTTGGAGGACCTTATGGAAGAAGCTTAGCACTAAGATCATGTTTAGTATTTCTTGCTACCGCCAGACAGACAGCCACACTGAAATTGTGAACAGAATAGTCAGTAACCTCCTATGAGCAACTGTTGGGAAGAATTCACATTACTAGGATTTATGCCTACTTATCATTGAGTTTACTTACAACTGCTTAGCTCATAACTTAATAGGAAGATCGTCGTTTGAGGTCATTTATGGACTTAACCCAGACTTAACCCAAACTTAACCTTGGATCTGATTATCAACTCGACTACATAAAGGGAAAGCCAATCTAGCCTGCAACATGCTGAGGAGTTCCAAAAGTTGCATTAGAATGTTGCCAAATAACTAGCCAAGATTATAGCCTGATAGAAGGAGTAAGGAAGGTAAGGAAGAAGGCAAGTCGTTCATATCCCTGGAGACCTTGTCTGGATCCACCTTAAGAAAGAACGCTTCCCTAGCAAGAGGACAAACAAACTATCCCTTAGAGTGGATAAGCCTTACAGGATCCTTAGGCGTATCAATGACAACGCTTATGAAGTTAAGTTGCCCAAGGGATACAGTGTATCTACCACATTCAATGTCGCCGACCTGATGCCCTATGTGCCTAATGCAGATGAAGACCATGATTTGAGGGCAAATTTTTAACAACCCCGTAGAGCTAATGGGTCACCGACCTTTAGCCCACTTACTCATTCACGCCTTAGAGGTCTCCAGTCCCTCATCAAGAGAATTCTCTCTCACTAACCTATCGAGGATGAGAAATCATACATAGAAGAATGGTGGTAGAACTCCTTTAGAGCTCCAGGTGGGTGCACCTTACTATGCTCTATCCTTGTGCCGATGCCGACCACTCTCTTGCCAAAGCCTCTTTACCAAGTGATATGAACCAAAGCCCCACACATCAAATCCTACTTGGACCTTCAGCTACTAAGAGCTTCCTATCGAGTGCAAAGGCATAGGCTCCTATTGGCCGAGTACTTTTTTGGCCTCCTACTCATATTTACAACATGCCTTACTCATCTTAGCAACCCTTAAGGCCACCACGTCATGATCCAACTCAGCTGTTATACCCAAAAATTCCTTAATAACGAACCATTAATAAGCTGTCACTTATCCTTTTCATTTGATACTGTACTATTTTCTCTTTTTGTCATTTGTCCTATTTACCCTTTTTCGTATATAGTAGGAATCACTTTTCATAAATTCCTTTCTGTAATTTTCTTTATTTATAATGTTACCCTAGGGACTTACTATAAATAGTCACTTCTCCTTATAACCGGAATCATCTTACATTCTTAACAGAAAATTTAAATATACTTGGTCCTTATGAGACATTCCTCTCTAAGTCCATTTCCATACACTCTTATCTAGTTTTGTCAAATAACTTAAGATTAGTGATAGGTGGACCTTGGCATCAGCTTGTGCATTACATCAAGTAAGATGCCAAGTCATATTATGTTCATAGGTGAGTTTTATCCTTCGAGTAGCTTCACGTCAGTTACTGCATTCAATTTGCCGACCTTTCCATTCTATTTTCCTCGTTACTTCAAAGGACTCATTTGGTTCTCATATCTTACAGTAAGTCTTAGTAATAACTGAGTTTCTAGGCACATTAGGTCTTAAACAGTTCACTAGTAGCTTAGAAATGATTTTGTAGACCGTAGTACACAGACTAATAGTAAACAATTGCTTGTGCTATGTAAATGTTTAAAATCAATGGTAACTATAATGGAAAGTAAATACAATTAAATCACAGTAAATACCATAAACAAATATAAAGGTGATTATGAAAATGTATTAATGATGAAATAAAAAGATGAGATGCAAAAAAGAAAAGAGTTTTTGAAACTATATATTATGATATGATTTGACAAATAGAAAAGGAAACACATAAATGATGAAATAAAATAAATGAATATAAAAAAGGAAATAGCTTTCGAAATTATATAGTACAATATGATTCCTCTTTTCTACTCTTAAAGACATTCAAGATTCTTAATTTTATAACTTAAATATAGTAAATTTTTTCATCTTTGTTTCTCTTCTTACTCTCAAAGCAACAAACTTCTATTTAACTCAAATTTTTTTTTCAAGTATATTGAATATTTCTTTATAATTTATATTAAAATCAAAATTTAGAAAAAGAAAGTGGCTTTTTGTTTTTTTTTTCCCTATTTTCTTAAATAGCCCTTTTATAATATCAATATTTCGTATTATTTACTATTTGTAATTTTTTAATATGGTAGTTAATTATGGTTATAAACATTAATTATCTTAACTCACTCATTACACTGAAAATGGTTACTTTTATATATAACATTATTTACATTTATCACAATCATTATTATGTTTAGTATTTTTTTTATCTATATCTATATTGACACTAAGAATATTAGACTTAGCACTTTCCAAAATATATTTTTATTTGTATTATTCAATCACTTACCCCTAGAATAATAAGAACTATTTTTTTTTTTCCACAAGGTTAATTAAGATTTACAAGTAAATTTCCTCTTCTCACCTACAATATTAGTCAAGCAATCAACTTATGATTAGTATTATTGTCGATATAATAAAAATCATGGGTAAAATGCTACAAAAGCTTCTTCTAAAGATTATTATAAAAGCTCATTATGAATTTTTTTCTCTTTTCATTCTTCATCTAACATAAGAGTCAGTTTAAAATATTATCGTTAGCTTTATTTAATACTTTTTTATTTTTCATAATAAATACTATTAAGTAGTTTTTTTTTTTATTGCACACACATTGTGTCATGGTCTGAGGCTTTCTTTAGCACACAAATAGACTGTACGGCGCTTACTATCCTATCTCTATAGTAGTAAGCAAGCCTAACTTGCACGCAACGCTAGCCAACAAGGCTTAAACCTGTAAGCAACACAACCAAAGAAGAAAGCCAACAGATTATAAGGGACACAAACACAAATGGAAAAAGGAATAACACACTTTTATTAATTCTGACGGTAATACAAGGCTACAATGTGTGTACACGGGGGTACAGTGTATGTAATAGGTGCTGTCGGTCATGATCAACCAACGTGTTGAGTAAGAGCTTCAATGCAGAAGAGTACTCACACCCCTGTAAAGAGCTTTATGGACATTATTGGGCTTGATAAGAGGAGACATTAAAACTGATGAAATGACACCACTTTATAAAAGTAGAAATTTCTAATAATATTAAGGCCCTATCTATACAAAAATAAAGTCTCCCCCTTATGTTACAATATGTACAAAAGAATGGCCCCTTATTAGTATAAGTATCTTACAAAAAAGAGACCCTGACATCCTCCCCCACTTAATTCTATTGACGTCTTCGGCAATATGTATTGGAGCTTGGATTTAGTGGCGGAGGTCTTTTAGCTAGCAAGGCTAACTTTCTCTCGGATAAGGGCTTCAGATCTTCTTCAGTCTCCCAGCTAGTATCTTCTTCTCTTCGATCTCTCCACTTGACCAAATATTCTTTATGATCTTCTCTAGTGGAGGGATCTCTAACTTTTCGCTCTGCAAGGATGTCTTCCATGGCTTGACTTAGATTGAACTTGATCTTGACATGTGACTGCTTAGACACATTGCGAGATGGGTCTTCCATGTCTGGATAATATGGCTTCAAGACGCTGACATGAAAAACTAGATGGACCTTCAACCACGTAGGAGGCTCAACCTTGTAAGCTACTCTTCTAATCTTCGATATGATAGGAACTGAACCAATGTACTTTTGGATCAATCTTCTATCCTTGTTCCTCAATGATTTGACCTGTTCTAGAAGAAGCTTTATGAGGACCTAATCTCCAACATTAAACTCTTTAGGTCGGCGGTTCTGATCTACCCATTTCTTCATTCTCTTAGAAGCCTTTTCAAGGTACGCTTTTGCTACTTTTGAACTCTGCTTCCAATCCCTGGTGAACTGATAAACTCTTGGGTATCTCCTGGTGTATGGTGCTACCACCATGTGGGGTAACAGTGGTTGTTGACCCGTAATGATCCTTATAAGGCTCTTATTAGAGGAAAAGCTCCGCTGAATGTTGAAATAGAACTAGGCGATATCCAGCAAGTCAACCCAATTCTTTTGGTTGGCACTAACAAAGTGCTGAAGGTATTCCTCCAGCAACCTATTGAATCTCTCTATTTGTCCGTCACTCTACGGATGGTAACTAGAAGTCATGCTCAACTCGGAGCCCAGGAGTTGGAACAACTCTGTCCAAAACTTCCCAGTAAAGTTGGTGTCCCTATCACTCACAATATTTTAGGGCACACCTCAGAATTTCACCGCATGCTTAAAGAAAAGTTGGGCTGTCTCTTCTGCGCTTGAACTCTTCATGGTAGGAATGAAGGTGGCATACTTAGAAAACCTGTCAACAACAATAAAAACGAATGAGTGCTCCTCCACTTTTGGTAGGGAAGTGATAAAGTCCATGGAGACACTCTCCCATGGGCGAGAGGGCACAGGAAGTGGCTCCAAGAGGCCTGCCACCTTCTACCTCTCAACTTTATCCTGCTGGCAGGTTAAGCAAGTCTTCGTATAATTCATCACATCCTCCTTCATATTCGGCCAGTAATAGCCCTGCTTCAACAAGCTCCATGTCCTCTGCTAGCCTGGATGTCCAGCCTACAAAGTATCATGGCACTCTCTCATGAGTGCCCTTCTCAAGTTACCCTCCTTCGAGACATACAATCGGCGCTCCTTTGTGTAAATGAGGTTGCCTTCTACCTAAAATCTACGCATCTTCCCTTCTTCAACTAACTGCTTAAGATTTTTTGCCAACAGGTCTTGACCTATGTGTTGCTTGATCTGCTCTTGAATTGAAGTCAAGATTTGACTCATCGACTGGTATGCAATCTGTGCTAAGGATGCTAAATCAGCTCACTTACTTAAAGCATCCACCACCTAATTAGTCTGTCTACTGCGGTACTCAATCTCCATATCAAACTCTGCAAGAAACTCTTGCCATCTTGCTTGTTTGGCTGAAAGCTTCGGTTGAGTCAATATATGGCTGGCAGCAGAATTGTCTATCTTCACTAGAAACTTAGATCCTAGTAAATAATATTTCCAGGTCCTTAGACAGTAAACAATTGCAAGTAACTCCTTCTCTTAGGCTGAGTACCCGCGCTTTGTTTGATTCAGCTTCCTACTCTCATATGCCACTGGATGACCCTCTTGCAACAACACTCCACCCAATGTAATGTCTGAGGCATCCATGTGAACTTCAAAAGGCTTAGAAATGTCAGGAAGTGCAAGTATTGGCTCCTCCGTCACTACACGCTTCAACTCCTCAAAGGCACTCTGACATATCCTATCCCATGACCATGCTTGATCCTTCTTCAATAGATCTGTGAGGGGTGTAACTCAATGAGAATATCCTTCAATGAATCTTCTATAGTAATTTGCGAGTCCAAGGAAAGACTGCAACTCCGTTACACTCTTAGGCACTGGCCATTGCCTGATTGCTTCCACCTTTGTCATATCCATTCGGATCCACCCTTCTTCAACAACATGACTCAGGAAGTTGATGCGCTTCTGGGCAAAGGCACATTTCTCATGCTTCACGTACAAATGATTCTCCTACAGCTTCTTGAAAACCATTCGTAAGTGCTTCACATGGTCCTGTAATGTCCTGCTATACACAAAAATGTTGTTTAGATAGACGACTACAAATTTGTTGAGATATTCACGAAATACATTATTCATTAAGGTACAAAACGTTGCAAGAGCATTAGTGAGACCGAAGGGCATCACCAAGAACTCATAAGCGCCATATCGAGTTACATACATCGTTTTGGGCTCATCCCCCTTAGCAATGCAAACCTGATGATAGCCTGAGCAAAGATCCATTTTTGTAAAATACTTAACCCTACTCAGTTGATCAAACAGATCAGCAATTAGAGGAATTGGGTAATGATTCTTCACCGTCAGCTTGTTTAGAGCCCGATAGTCAATACATAATCTCAAACGCTCATCCTACTTCTTTTGAAATAGAATAGGAGCCCTGTATGGTGCTTTTGAAGGTCGAATGAAGCCTGCCTCTAACAACTCATCCAATTGCTTCTTCAATTCGGCAAGTTCGGGAGGCGACATTCTGTAAGGAGCTCTAGCGAGTGGTTTGGCACCAGGAATCAACTCAATCTTGTGGTCCATCGACCTTCCGGGAGGTAATTCCTTTGGGAGCTTATTAGGCATCACATAATCATACTCCTTTAGGACCCTCTCTATTACTTCCGATATCTTCGTCTTTCTTGCTTCCTCTTTCTCTATAAGGAAGGCTAAAAAAGTTAGCTCTTGTTGTTTGAGCCCTCTCTTAAATTAGAGCACTGATAACATCATAGCCCCAATATTCTTCCCTTCCTTGCCATTATTGTTTGCCTTGTTCCTTTAAACTGTCACATAGCAAGGCTTTTCATCGATGAATAACAAGCAATCTGTTGCGAACATGGGAGCAACTCTGGCTTGTTTCAAGAAATCTATTCCAAGGACTATGTTGAAGTCATCTAATGGAACAGCTGTGAAGTTAAGATTTCCACTCCAATCTCTAACCCTCACTTTCACTCCTCTTGCAACTCTTAAAACAGGGCGAGCCTTGGAGTTGACAGCTTTAATCTGGCTAATGTCCTCAATAAGCATTAACCCCAACCTTTCCACCTCAAGCACAACAATGAAGTTGTGTGTAGCACCAGAGTCTACCATTGCACTAACACTCTTGCCATTGATGTTCAACTAGACATACATCAACTCATTATTGTTCTTAGGCTTACGTCGCACTAAGGAACTCTTTCTAATAGCCAACAACATGTACAATGCACCCATTCGGGGTTGATCCTCTCCATCACTCCCCGACTCATCATCTTAGCAAACACTCTCTACTTTTTGTGCCATAGCGTTGAATGCTGCCCTATGTGGACACTCAGCTACTTTATGTGGGCCATTATATAAGAAACATGAGAATGAGGGCTTCTTACCTCCATTGGTTGCCCCACTCTTTCCGGACTAGTGAGAGTTATAAGATTTCCTTTGACTCTCTCTAATATTACTACTACTGCTACTTGAACTTAGGACTCTCCCACTCTTGGGTTTGCCCAACTTGACCGACTTTCCAACTTTGTGTCCTGTGGATACATTCTTCCTTTTATTGTCATGAGTGTAGTCAATCAAGCGCTCAGCTGCTGCTTGTGTTGTAGCCAAGTTAGTAACCCGTTGCCTCTATAACTCATTCTTAGCATAAGGCTTCAGTCCTTCTAGGAAATAGAATAGCTTATCATCTTCAACCATGCTTTTAATATCTAACATCAATGTCGAGAACTCACGAACATACTTTCTAATGTCATCACCTTGTCGAAGTTCCCTCAACTTCTTTCGAGCATTGTACTCAACATTCTTAAGGAAAAACTGAGTCCATAACTCAGCCTTCAACTCGACCCATGTATCTACATGAGCATTGCCATTTTGGATATCCTCATATTTGGTGTGCTACCACAGTTTAGCATCACCAGTTAAGTACATTGTAGCCATGGTGACCTTTGATCTCTCATCATGTGTCCCCACAGTAGCGAAGTATTGCTCCATATCAAATAGAAAGTTCTCCAACAACTTGGCATCCCTCATGCCAATGAATGCCTTGGGCTCAGGCATCTTTAGATGTCTTGCCTGAGCAGGAACATGAACGGAGGCAAGGATAGGAGCATTTCCCATAGCCCGAGTCAAAATAGATACTTGTGCCCGCAACTCTTCAACAGTCTCGATTGAGGCACGAGTAATAACTTATCTTCTCACATCTTTTACTTGAGTCTCTAAGTGTTGTCTTGCCTCATTAGTCGTTATGTGCATTTCCTTCTTGAGGGTTTGTACTGTAATACTAAAATTCTCAACCATCTCGGTCATCTTAGCATGCATCTCCTGATGATTGGCCTCAACTTTAGTCACTCTTACTGACAATGCGACCAAATCATCTATCCGCTTAGACACTCCCTTAAGGATTTCCTTAAGGCTATCTAGCCTCTTGCTCACTTCCTCTTGTTGTGTCATGGTCATTCCTACTAGAATAACCTAGGCTTTGATACCAACTGTTACAGTCCGAGGCTTTCTTTAGCACACAAATAGACTATGTGACGCTTACTATCCTGCCTCTACAGTAGTAAGCAAGCCTAACTCGCACGTAATGCTAGCCAACAAGGCCTAAACCTGTAAACAACACAATCAAGGAAGAAAGCCAACAGATTATAAGGGATACAGGCACGAATGGAAAAAGGAATAGCACACTTTTATTAATTCCGATAGTAATATAAGGCTGCAATGTGTGTGCATGGGGATACAGTGTATGTAATAGGTGCTACCGATCGTTATCAACCAACGTAGTGAGTAAGAGCTTCAATCCAAAAGAGTACTCACACCTCGGTAAATAGCTTTACGGACATTATTGGGCCCGGTAAGAGGAGACATTAAAACTGATGAAATGACACCACTTTCTAAAAGTGAAAATTTCTAATAATAGTAAAGCCCTATCTACACAAAAATAAAGTCCCCCCTTATGTTACAGTATGTACAAAAGAATGGTCATTTGTTAGTATAAGTATCTTACGAAAAAAGGACCCTGACACATTGCAGGTGCATCACTTACTAATGTTATATAATAAAAGTATTTAAGACACCAAAAAGGAAGATGTGGCTTAAATAATTAATTTATATAGACAAATGTATAGATATATATAGACAAGCATAAGTCATGTATGGTATAAAAAATAACACATATTCACAAAAGATTATCAAATGAAACCTCCTAATCTAACTAATCATATAATTTTTGTAATTTTGTCCTTTTTATCATCATATAGTGAAATTTCATTAAATTAAATAAAAAGAATGAGAAAAATAAAAAAAAGGGTATAAAGTACTAATTTAGACCTCCACCTTAGTGGTGTTAGAGTAGTGTGTAGTGAATGTTACTTATATAAGATGGTTTGTAGTAATCTTAAGGGGGTGTTACCCAAAAACACTCTTTCAATTTTAAGGCAAAACTCGTGTAAGGCTTTCAATTGGTTTAAGAAAAAAAAAAAAAACTTAATTAGTTCCATTTTCTTCTTCCTTTCAAATTTTAGTTTTAATAGGTTTAATAAAGAGGAAAATAGGAATTCATAATAGATCATATTCCAACATGTTGAGAACAAAATTGCTCTAGACACTATTCCAAGCCTACTAACTAAAAACTCTTTAAATATCCTTCAAAAATTAGATTCAATTCTTTGGATCTTATCAATAACCCAAATAATTAACCTTAAATGGAATTAATTGGTATTAGACTTACCACATGAATTATATTATGTAAATTAATAACTCTACATGTGACCTTTAAAAATTTTGGTACTTGTTACAACTTCAAAATATAGGTCATGTTTGCAAAAATTTATTTAAAAAGAAAAAATCTATAAGTTCTAGGATTCATTGCATTTTTCCTTTTTGATTGGTCAATCTCCTTTAGGGAAAAAAAAAAAAATACCCCTTAGGTTGTGTAGATTTATCGATATTAGATTATATCTAATCTTATAAAAGAAATATAAGATCTTATTTGTATGTAATCTAATCTAATCAATAGGATAAATATGTAATTTATTAGAATGATGTGATTTATTTCTATTACAATTAGAACTTTAATATTTCATGAGCATGTTGCTCATATAAGTGTCATTACATTCAAGATGTTTAGTTTCGATAGGAGTTTATATCATATATTTCGTGCTTATTGAATTGGACACATTATTTTGATACAGTTTACAATACATATAAAGTTAATTTTAGTTTTAAGGTTACTTTCAATTATAAGGTGTTACAGTTAAAATTTATATTTTTAAACTCTTAAATAGGATTAGGTGGAAATAGTAATGTTAGATCACATTACATGTAATTTTCATATTATATATCCATACTTGTTTTATGTTATTTACTTATATAATATATGTGATCATTAAAGAGTCCGTTACAACATCTATAACTAAATCCGGTTTGGTCTTATATTAATAGAATATGATTGATGGACAAGACTATTGGTGATACATTTGGTAATGATAGCAAAAAATTTTAGTACTTATAAGATTTATAAATAATTGTAATGTCATACATATAGTCTAAGTAGAAGATTATTTGGTTTATTTTAATAATAAATTATATAAGTTTATGTGTTATTAAATAATAATTACATAATATGATTATCATATTATAGAAATTTCAAATAAAATGATCTAAATTTATGGACCTTAATGCATCATATAAAATATGGATTTATATGCGTAAAAATCGAAGATATTATTTCATATTTTATAATGGATAGAATTAAAAATAATAATATAAAGGTTAATAGGTAGTTAACCCTAATATATATATATAAAGTTATGGTCTTCAAGTCATGCGCATCATTTTATTCTCTTTGACTTCCCATCAATAAAAAGAATAAGAGATACAATGTTTCAAAGGAATTTCATGGTTGACTTGAAAGGCTAATGATTCAACAATTACATAAGTAGTATTTTGGATTTAAGTATGCTTTTGCATTTTCTTATTTTATTTTACGCCCTAATTTTACACGTATCGTTCCTGATTATTTTAGTTTATAGGATTAAGATCTTTTAATCCTAGCACATACACTTATTAGGTTTTTGTTCTTTATATATAAGGTTTATAATTTCTTTATTTTATAAACAGTGAAATTCACTTGCCCATACATGCTTAACAACTGGTAAGCAATATCTATTACAAAATCATGTTATATTCATGCACATATAACATGCTTATCTTTGTATGTGTACATGAATGTGTATCATTAAATCTTTATGTATAATACGATACATGTTATATATTATCTGTTAATTATATATATGATATATATATATCAATACATACATGCTATATATTTTATGGTATTATAACATATTATATATAACTGTTATAAAAGATAACCAAACTTCACTTTATGGAAGCAGGATCATATTTGTATAAATTCATAAATTGCAAATATCCCCTCTAAATTTTAATCTAGATGTGAATTCATCCATTAAACTTTCAAATGTTATAAGTCCATCTAAATTTTGAAAAATTGGCAATAAAAATAATATTTATATTTTTAGGTAAAAAAGAGCATGCTATGGTCAATGTTTAAAGAGTCCTAAGGTACATTCTAATAAGTTTAGGAATGTTTTTACACTAAAGTTAAATTTTAGAGGGTCATTTGTCAATTTAGCAAGCTACCAAAATTAAAGTTTAGAGGGTTATTTACGATCTATAGGGATTATTTGTCNCTGGAATATAGTGGTTAGATAATTACATTAGGAATATGAAAAGATTATAGGTTTTTTAGGCTTTATTAATATTTTACAATATTATCCATCTATTAAAACATTTATTTTAATAAAATAAAGCGGAAAAATATTAAAAATTATCGATAGTACCGAAATTTGTTGGGAAAATTGCAAATAAACTCCCTAAACTTTGATTTAGGTGTAAATTAACTCCTTGAACTTTTAAAGTATGATTTTTTACCTTCTAAATTTTGATAAATTGACAATATAAAGGATATTTCCTTTTTTAATTAAAAAAGTTATACTGTAGTCAAAATTTAAGAGGTCTTCAAGCATATTTTGATAAGTTAATAGAGCATTTACATATCAAAATTAAAGTTTAAGAGGATTATTCTCAACTTACAAAGGTTGTTTGCCAATTGATCAAAATTTAGAGGATAAAAAATCATACTTTAAAAGTTGAGTGGTTCAATTTGCACCTAAGTTTAATTTTAGAGGAGTTATTTGCATTTTTCCTAAACTTTTTCTTTTTCCACTACAATCTTTATTGGCTTATGATTAAAGTAAAAAAAAATTGTAATTTAAGCATAGATTATAGAAATATATTTTTTAAATATATATATATATATATATATATATGTTATCTCATACTATTGTAAAAATGTTAAGTATCCAAAATATGTCTTTTTAGAAAATTACTTTTTTAGTCCCTAACCTTTGCCCAATTTTTTTTTTAATTGAGTCATCAACCTTTAATATTTTTTTCTAATTGAATCCTCAAAGTTTGCAAACAAATTCTTCGTTAATAAGTAGTTAGTTTTTCCATTAAAGCCATGTTTTTGCACTACTGTTGTAGGTGGCCACCTAAACTAAGAAAAGACGGAGAAAATAAAAGAAAATTTGACCAATTGAACCTCGGTCAACCCCCCTCAATATGTGATAAGCAAGTTTTTTTTTTTTTTGTTTGATGTCAACTTCTACTTTTGATTTTTTTTTGAACTTTTTTCTAATTATTTACTTTCGTAATATATATGCATGTAATGTTACTTTTTATTAATGTTGCAATTTTTTTTTTTCATTTTTAGATTTTTTTTTTCCAAATTTTTTTTCTATTATTATTTTTTTACTATTTTATTATGTTATTTATTTAATAGAAGCACATGGACCAATAAGATAGTATCACATCCCACTTTTAATGAAAAAACTAATGGCTTACTAATGAAGGACTTATTTATAAATGTTTATAAATATTGAGAACTCAAATAGAAAAGGGTTAAAGATTTAATTAGAAAAATGGTAAAAGTTAAGAATTGAAAATGTAATTTTCCCCGCATTTTATTACATCAAAATTTTTGGAAATGCTTGTCCAAATTTAGATGGTCTTGGGTGGTAAAAGATACATCAAATAAAAGTTATTATCACAATTGCTCTGCAAGATTTACAGTGTCTATTCATTGCATCATCTTATAATATAGTATATATTTTATATTGAAAACTAGCAAAGAAAACAGAAGAAGTAAAAATTGATAATAGATCTCAAAACTTTACAAAACGTTTCAGAATAAATCTTGAAATGTATTTGATAGCATAATATCAAAGAAAAAACTTTAAATTCTAATCTAGTATAAATATGAGTTCCTTAAGAAAAACATCCTGCGCACTAAATTTTACTCGAGTTTTTGAAAACCCAATTAACATAGTCTCGACATGAAATTTTGTAGTTATTCTCCTAAGATATTGAATTTTGATGTTATGTGGTTGGTTTGTAAAAATTAAGTCGTTAGATTTTAAGGAAGATTACAAATTTGTGAAGACAGAATGCTAAACAAGTTGGTCTGCAAAGGAGTTAGATCCATTGTTTACAAAACTATAGGTAAACATAGTGTAACCTATAATTATCTATTTGCAGCAGTTGGAAGTAATATATTATGAGTTAAGGAATTATGGTTCTTAAGTAAAGATTAGGTATTTTATAGTTCAAGACTAAATCTTTAAGTTATTATGGTAATATAAATGAGTAGTTAGTTTAATGTGAAGTAGTGTATGTAATTGAGGTTCTTGGTTGATACAAACTAATAATGTAAGGTTTGAACCTCCAAAAATGTAGCCTAAGTTGGAGTTTATGTTAAAAAGTGGAATGTAGTAATAGCAATAGGGTTAAAAACCATGTCGAAAAATAGGTCATAGTGTACTTTAGTAGTAATTAACTTGATTATACTAAAAATGTGCTTTGGGTCAGAAAGTAGTTTATACTGGAACTTTATAACTATTTTCAAGTCAAAATGTAAGTTGGGAACTTCTTAAGCAAAAACGTAATTTAGGATAGTGAGTTAGAACCTTAGTTAGCACTTGAGTTAGAATCTTTCTCAAAAACTAAGTTAGAATGTACCACACTTAACTAAAACTTAATAAATAACCAAAGAACTTATTTATATCAAAATATAGAGATACTTAGTAATGAAAATATGTTCTTAGTTCATATGTGGATTTAAAATTGAAGTTGTGTATTGCTTTTTAGGATCATTAACGAAGACTACATACACAACATTTAGGAGTACGTGACATTTTATCCAAGTATGGCTTTACCGTTGGTTGGGATGCTATATTAAAGTATCTAGAGTCTTAAGAGTGTATTTTTTGTAGTTGCAACTTAGTTGTCTATGTGCATACTATGTGTGTAACTGATGATTTGTTTTGTGATGAGAGTTGAACTCCTTGGTAACTACTCTGCTTGTTTGCATATTATTAGTTAGTTTGAACTTGCTTAGTCACCCTTAAATGGAAAATAATAGAAATCTGATTACTGATTTAACTGGACATACATAACAACTCACTAGAGGAATGATTAGGTATGTCGGACCAAATACCGACCCCATTCAATGAAGATAGTAGAAATGGTTATTTTCCCACCTTTAGCCAATATAAGTAACAAGAGAGGAGGTTGTAGCCAAGTTAGGGGCTAGGGTTTGAATGTAGTCTAGGGAGAAGGGTCTTCTCTATTGTACAAGCTTGGGTTAAGTGTAAATTCATTCGCATTAAAACTCCTCAATCCAAGTTGAAACGGATGAAATTTCTTTAACATCACAATGGTCTAGATAATATTATGACATGTTTCATATAATTGATTGACTATTAGGCTCCAAGATTACTTATGTCTTCTCTACTAGATTACCCTTATATCTTACTTTATATTTACTGGACTACCAATAAGGCATCACTTACTTTATTTTATTTATGTAATTGTCGCTATATATAAATAGCTCACATTGTAGGGTTTTAGGAATAACATACTTATGACATGAATAAAAATCCATTTGAGTATTTCCCTATGAAAGTTGTCATATCCCGCTTTTATCAATCTCTTTAGTAAGGATTATAGTAAGCAACCCTAATTAATACTTTGTACATAATATCAGAGTAGAGATTAGGTCATGTAGTGTTCATTTGATGCACCATATCCTCATGGACAATTCACAAATTTGCTAAACCCGATCCCATTTTCCTTTCTTCAATATCTCGAAAGACCTACTCGATTTTCTACAATAAGACCTAGTAATAACTGAGCTCTTAGTTACATCATTAACTACATTGCATTTCATTAAATTAATATCTTTGTTTATGTTTATATTATACTCTTCAGTTTTCTTTCCACTTAATGAGCTAGTTATGCTCACACCCTTATAGATTTTGTTGCAGTTATTGAGTTAAGGGTAAAGATGCAGTGATATAACCAACTACATGTTAATATGAGAAGGGTTGGCGAGTGAGTAAAAACCTAAAGCTGATGAAACTAGAATACTTTTGAAGTCTTGGTTTTTTGAAAAAACTAATCGGTCTCCCTAAGCGACTGTTGGTTTTATAGTGAAGTTTGTATATATATATATGTATGTATTTATGTATTAGAACTTGTGACTTTTGGAAACTATTTTTTGTAAATGTACTATTTTGATATAAATATCGTTATGTAAATGTAAGCAAAGTACTAAAGTAATGTACTACAAGCGTTCTTGTAAATGTTTTAAAAGAAATACCATATGTCCTATTTATAACAAGTATCCTACTGGACGCTTCAAGCTAGTTGAGGTGTGTGTCTTGTGTAAGCTAAATCAATGATAACAACTATCAAGTTAGCTTCTATCTTAAATTAACTTACATGGCGAAACTGTTACGACCCTTCCCTTTTGAGGCATGACATAATTATTCAATATATATATGTTTGTGTTTGTGTATATATATATATATATACTATGATAGCCCTTAAATAGAAGGTAATAGAATTCTAATAATTAAGGTGTCTTTTGGTATTATGACTTGGAATCATCGGAACCCAAAGTTAAGCGTGTTTAGGGATAGCACTTTCAAACAACATCTTGATAAAAGGAATTTTAGTTAAGTCATTACAAGCAGTATCAAAGTAGCCTACCAATTGGAAGTGGAGGAGTTAAGTGCCATACGACAAAATGCTACAAGATGGGGCTACCTCTTCAGCCCATAAGGGAGCATCTTTGGATTCCTTTCCACCTAGAAGAAATTCTAGACTTATGTAACTAAATTGACGGGTTTGTTAGCTATACAAGGGAGGTAGATCGTGATACTCTTCACATAGAAGGTGATATAATTCTAATCATCGAGGCACTTTTCAACATTATGGCTTGAGTTCGTATGAGCTCTAAAATCAAGCATCTTTGAAGGTAAGCACTCTTAGGATGGGTGACCTCCTGGCTAAAAACCGTATAGCATATCGTGACAAAGTAGATAATAACTCGGTGAAAAGAGTTGTGATTGTGTCGTTATACATACATCATGCATACAATATATGTGTTTGTGCATAAATATAAATGTATGATATTCCCTTTTTTTCCCCCTCTCTTCCTAACTTCTTAACATCTATTTTTTTCTTTCTTTCATCTCTCTCTCTCTCCCTCTTTATTTCTCTCACATATTTGCTAATTTTCTCATTTGACTTTCTTCTTACCTTTTCTTTTTATAGTGATAGCAATCACATCAAAAAACTTATACTGTTCATTTCTTATATAGAAAACTATTAATGGATATTCCAAGAATACTAGTTAAGAATATACCTTAAGAAATTTCTCACCTTTTTATAAGGGTTGTTCATAATTTGCTTCAGTTTACTTTGGTTCAAGAGCCAAAACAAATCCAATCGAGTGGTATTTGAAATGATTCAATTATAATCCTAGTAAACCAAATCTCTTTTAACAATTTATGGTTTTGCATTAAAACACTTCAAATGCAATGCCATTTGGCTCAATTTAGTTTGCTTTTGAAAACACTTTTTGTTTTTATCACATTTTAGTGTTCATTATATACATATATAATTGTAATTAAACCTATCCACTAAGCTAAACCAACTAAGGACCGACGGTTCACAGTCTGGGGAATGCTTAAACTGAGATTAGCTCGTAAGGGGTACAATCTTGAGTCAGTTCACGTGAATTGGCAATTTAGGGGTAGTTCATGTAGCCTTTTAGCCATAAATTTTGTTTTGAAATTTTCCTTTTTCGCTTTATATTTGCTACCTTACTCTCTTCTTACTCTCTTCTCCCATGAACCAGAAATTAACTCTTTGGACAATTTTTTTTTTTTAGGCTCACGAAATAATTTAGACTATTTAGTTGGTCCATTAGAATTGTAAATTACAAATTTTACTTCTTGACATACTTTATCCAAACAACAAACTAAATTACAATGTAGTTGAAATTGTAAATTAAAAAATTTGATTTGCAAAGTATATGTATGTTGACCAAATAAGAAAGTAAATTACAATGTTATAACAATATAAAAGAGCTGGTAGTAGGGAAACAAATTTTTTTGTTCTTTTTAAGGTCACCTAAAAGGTGCCTACGTATCCGTTTGTCGAAATTAAACAATTGTAGTTTAGTATAATTTTTTAGAAAATCTTTATTGTGTTAGCCAAATTTTAATTAGGGAAAAAAAAACTAAGTTTACATAATTATCCATTTAATTTTTTTAAGAAAAAAAAAGCTAATATTTTTTTCTTTAAATTTTTGCACCTAAATTGGCAAGTCAAATGCCGATTCAACCAGTGGTTTAGCCCATTGGTTTATGGGCTCGCCAAACTGGTGGCCTTTCATCATCGAACCACTAAGTCCCTTAAGGTTCAATAGTTTACCACACAATTCAAGCCTGCCAATAGCAGGCCCAAGCTAGTTTGTTGACTTGCCAAGCTGGTTTACAGTTTGAAGCTAGCCATTAAACAAGACTAACTATAATGGTCACTTATACAATTTAATGCAAGATTTTGAGTTAAAAGAAATAACAAATGGAGCATGATCTCACATATGCATACCTATCCTATATATTCTCTACTACATCATTCGTAATAAGTAAGTTAAGAAGAGAAAATCAATTTTATATTTATAAAATATCAAGGTCTGCTAGCTGACTAAAAGATGAGAGTGAGACTAAAAGAGTGTGAGCAATTAAGATAGAGATAAATGATAAGAATAACCTTAGTAAATGATACGAATGGGGATAGTATCTTAGTTGAATGTGCAAAAGCAAACAAATTGTAAAGAAATAAAAATTGGATCTTTTTATGTGTCGGGTTTTTCTTATTTTTAATAGGTTTTTGATATTCAAGAAGAACAAAAAGAAGAATTAAAAGGCATATGAATGATTAAATTAAGGATATGATACACCAAAATTAAACCAAACTAGGTTTTGTTTAATTCTTAATTAATATGATGCACAACTAAGAACTAACTAGGATTCGAATTACTCAATTGATATGACACAAAATTGAAAAGGGTTAAAAATTGGTCAATCATATGACTCATGATTGATTAATTTCAATGAAAAGGTTTTGTAAAGAAGACACTCTTACAAAGATTTGGAATCAAAATATTGACAACCTACTAACTTAATGAAAAAGAGTTACAAGAGAGCATTTATATGAACTCTTAACAATAATAGGGGCATTATAGGCCATAGCCAAACAATAAGAAAACCCTAAATATCAATCATCTAATTAAATCTCCTAAAATAAACCTAAATAAATATATCATAAAATAAAATAAAACAACTAATTTATTAACAAGGCCTCAAAATAACTTCTCACATCATCACCTTAGAATCTATAATAAATCAATTAATAAAATAACTAAATCAACTCCATGATTTCCATCAATAAATCTATGAATTGAGAGTGGGAGTCTAGTTTAAAATGAAGCCAAACATGCTTGAGAGTGAAATGAAGGAGGAATTGAGGTATTGATAATACCAGACTGCAAATTGAAATCTTTAGTTTAGAGTCTTCCCCCGTCCAAGAAACTTCACCGTAAGGCTAGCCTAGTTGGGTCTGTTTATTGGCATGGAAAAATAGAAATTTGTAATTTTTTTTTTAAGATAAGAAGGGGTTTGGTTCAAATTTAAATGGTTCGGTTCGATTCAATTCAGTTCAACCCTTTGAACAAATTAAAAAATGTTTGTACTTTATCTAAATCAACTATAAACCAAATTGAACCTTAAAGAATTACATTTTGTAATTCAATTTGTTTCAATTCAATTCTTGTTCCATTTGGTTCAAAGTGTACGAACAACCCTATCTTCTTTTTTTTATACTTTTTCTTTTTGTTTATGTAACTAAAATTAAAAAAATAAAAAATTTTAATAGACCGTTAACAAATTCCCTAGAGTTGGTGTTTAATAAAGCTCCTATACTTTAGTAGTAGATAATTATATTTTCCAAGAAGTAGTCATATAATAACGTCATCATCAATAGAAGATCTTCATTCTAGACAAATATGCCTGAGGAAGAGCCAAAACAATCTTTAAAGATGTGGATAAATCTCTTAAATTTTTTCAAAAAAGTGAGTTTCCTTTATTATAATTTTTAAAAATCTACACGTATATTTTAAATTAGTGATAAAAACCTTAAATTGTTATTTAAAAAATGGTTTGTTTTTTCTTTAGCAACGGTTTTGAATTTTTCAACTAATTAATATATTTTCATAATTTATGAGGAGATAAGTTGTGTTTTTTTGGATTTAGAAGGTCCACATGCACTTTGATGAACAATTTAGGGGAAAAACAAATTTAGAGAATCACCGAAATAATGTCCGATTCGGTACACATCCCTTTATGCAATATCTTGCCAATGTTACTGTTAACAGAATCGGAAATTTGACAAAAAAAAACAAACTAAATTAAAGTCGCATGGTTTAATTTAATTATAAATGACACGTGAAACGCCGTAAATTCCGGTGAGCACATGTTGGATGGTGCCAGTGCCAATTATTTCGAGGGAGAATACTTGTTTGATCTTAACCATTTTAATCATTGGGAGAAACGACAATATACTTTAATTAGGAAATCAACATAAAAATGGTAGGTAGGGTAGGGAATATTTGGGAGATGCTTTTTCTCCTTGAACTTCTTGTTTATTTATTTATTTTTTCTGGATCGCACTGCTCCAAAAATTCCTATGTTGTCATGTGAGAGGTGGAGCAATTTGGTTACTAAACGAGTTTGAAGAGAGGAGCAAAACAGATGTTGTCTCATTTCGTACAAGGTTAGATCTCAAGTTAATGATTGCAAAATTCCTATTTTCTATTTAAGACAATCTAATTGTGGAGCCTTTGTAGTAGAATGGACACATTGAGTTTAGTTTTTCTATCACTTTGAATCAAGCACAACCTTCTATTAGTGATGGAAACTCGTAGAGTGTGGAATTATATTCCCTAAAGTTAATTAAGCACAACCTTCTATTATTGATGACTTAGAGTGTATGTCTGACTTCGATTTGCATATTGTTCTTTGTCCATTTTGTTGGAGATGAAGATGGAGTTGTTGGCTTGTCTCTTAAACGCCTGTGCTTTATATGTCTTGATCCATGTATGATAATACCTAAAAAATCATGCCAGAGTTTGGTTTAGTGTAAGCATTCCAACACTCAAGTCAATGTGTATAAGAAATTTAGCAAAGTAATAGCTATATCAAGTGTCCATACATGGGGGCTTTATCTCCTATTTATAAAAGATTGGGCCGAGACAACTTAAGGAAGCTAGAGATTATCGAATTTAGAGCCATATCTTATCAAATGGAGAGGCATATTTAGTTGAATAGATACGTATTTACTAGAAGATGGAGTGCATCTTTATAAAGATTCACCCTAGATATGAGTCCATTTGCATCTATTCCAACCTAGGTAGGGGCCGTGATGGGAGGTACTCGAAGGAGCTCACTTCATAGCTGTAGATATAGCCAAATAGTGTAAGGTTCCCTACTGAGATTAAGGTGAACTATCAAAGGATCCAATAAGAAAGTAGCTTAGGTAAGCCAAGCAGGTCAGCATTGATATAAGGTAGTACGATTCTACTAATATAGATAGATGCTAAAAGTCTGACTTGCAAGGTCAGACCATGCCTCAAACCCATCTTAGAACTAAGTCAGCTCGAATAAAACAAGATCAAGCCCATATAAAATGGGCTTCCTTTTATTATACTACAATAAGAGTAGGATTAGATTGAGCTTAGGGAACTTGAGCTAGAATCGCCTATTAACACATGGATATGCTTCACTTAAATTTTCTTTTTCTAAAAACTAGAGGGGTACAACCATCATAAATTGGCTTTCCAACATTGAATTAATTTGACCGCAGTTAATATTTTTTCTGTATGGCTATTATAATAAAATATCATCTCAATATAGATCTACAAATTTGTATTAGTACTTCTTTGTGCCTAGGATCAACATTCAAGCATAGCCAGCCAATTATTGAATTCAAATATGAGGTCATTGACTAATAATGGTTGGATCTTTATGTTTTACATATATGATAGAAATTGTAAAGTATATGGACGATTTGAGGTTAAATTTCGCACACCAACTTGCATGAAGCTAAACATTAAATATAAGATTGGCATGATGCACAATCTCAAAATTAAGTAAAGGTATGTTAGTGAGACTTGATATGAAGCATAAAAATATTGATTGGTAGTGTTTGTTATAATCTCATAGGATCAATAAGAACAAGAGAATTGAAGTAAACTTGCAATAGTTTAATAAATAAAGGCTTAAAATTTAACAGTCTTGGTAATAAGAAAAATCTCAATTATCTAATACAACTGATACTATGTCCTTATAAATAATGCTACTAATGCTAAAAGGATGAAATAACAATTAATTAAAAAATACAAGACATTATTATGTTCATCATCATGTGTTGGAATGTCAAAAGATGTCATTTGAACGTTATGGGTTCATACAGATGTTGTATCGCATCGTCTTAATGAAGCATGGCTAAAGCTTCAAGTTTTCTTTTAAGAGATTTCATTCTGACACCTTGAAGGGGCATTCGAATTGAGTTGCTTTGTTCGAATCTTCCTAAGAGATGTCTAATTGAAGTCCTTTAGGATGGTCTTTGATTGGCTCCCATCAACTTCATATCAGCGAAAACATGATATCCTCGAATAGTTCTTACTTGTCTTCTATGTCTTAGATATTGATTTTTGTCATTTCTTAAAGTTGGCAAGATCTTCTCCAGAATCTAATTCCTACTTTATTTGGTGACTTTAACCTTGTACCTTTTAGCACTAAGTCTTCTCATGGTTGATATATAAAGACCTCTTCCCCTTCTTTTGCCTGCTCATTGTAATATGATCTTTCCTCACCTCTTCTAGGTTCATAAGTTGCAAAATAATTGTTAGATCATCCTTTAGGCTCTAAAATCCATCTTATATCATTATACAATCGTGCCATCGTCTTCCCAATAATAGATATGTTATAAGTTATACTTAAGGGAACTGTGTTACAAATATCTATATTGGTACTTCTTTTTTCAATGGATAAAGGAATACAAACACTTACCTATTTATCGACATCGATAAGCCCATTACCATTGAGCTAATACAAGTTGTATGGTTTTGGATACTCTATAGTTTGTAACTCCAATCTCTTTACGATGGTAGTTAAAATATACAAGTATCCCCATAAATGATTATGTAAAACCTACAAAAATTCATAAAGAGAAGATAATTTTATAATTAAGGGCACTCAAAAAATTGGTTTTTAAAGCCGAGGGTAGTTTTGGAAAAGATAGAATTTAAGAAATTCTTTGTTTAAATGCCCCTTAAACACTCTTAGTAGACATACGCGGTGGTCTCTAGTGTCCTAAGCCTAAGGGCATTATAGATAATCTTTCCTTACATGAAGTACTTAGTATGAAATAAATTATCCATCTATCCAGGATTTGGCACATGCATTCAAAATCCTCCCAAGTACTCACTCAAGTAATGGAGCCATGTCACATAGAATCCATCACGATCATTAATTCCCTTAATATCAATTGCCTCCTATTGCTCCTCCTTATCCACTAATTCTACTTCATGTTCTCCTTCAATAATCATCATTAGCCTATAAGGACATTGTGCTACTAAATGCCTAAGACACAAACATTTAAAGCATTTAACATCTCTACTCTCCTTAGCTAGCCTTGTTCCATTTCTTTTAAGCCTTTCATGTTTATAGTTATACCTTTCTTATTCCTTTCTCTCTTTACTCGTTTCTCCATAGTACGTCTTTAACTTACAAACTCCTCCTTATCCTTACCCTAATATGATTTCATTGGATCTATGTTTGCTATAGTAATTTCTAACCTTTTTGTTTATATTGTCTCTAAACTCTAGCTACTAATTTAATTACACCATCCAAAGTCTAATATTGTTGTAGGATTACTAAACAAAGATCTTAAACTCAAGACCTTTAATAAATTTAGCAATAACATGCTCTTGGAGTTTATTAATTTCACACCTGGTTAGTAAGTCTCTAGCCCCTTAATATAGTCTTCTACACTCATCCTCCCCTTCCTAAGAGTGTGAAGTTGCATATGCATCATCTATTCATTTTAGTCTGACATAAACTATTTGTTCATTAATCCTTCCATTAGTGACCATATTCTAACCTTCTCTTCTCTAACCCTATACCTTTAAGCCCATAATTCATTCCATTATAAACCACCATACTTAACGAATATTGACATGATCATCGTAACCATAGCATTAAAACACTCTCAATCTTCAACTCTTTATCTAAGAGATTTTCAAGTGAAGATGCTCCACACCTCTATTTTGTGAACCACACTCGATTCTCCTTTTTCATATCAAAATTATCATAACTACACTCATTTTATCAATTTTCAATTCCACCCCCTCTATTGCTCATTCAAAATATTGATAAATCTTACAACTAATGTTTAACAGTTGTCAATTGCCTCCCTTCATTACTTATATGGTGCTTAATCGGTAGGTAAGTAAATATAATCAAGTTATAGTATAGTTAGAGCTATGTAAGTGGGACAAGTTACGCGGGCCAACCTGCATAACCTACAAGAAATGCTAGTTGAGCTTATAAATTTTGGCCTACTTAAAAACGAGCTTTTTTTTTAGCTTGGCTCACTTAACTCGTGAGCCAACCAATTGCAAGGCTGGTTGGCTCTAAAACCAGCAAAAAAAAAAAAAAAAGACATTGCGCTCACACACAAGTATAGCAGCAAGACAATCACCAATTAGCATAGGTTATTGACTTATTAACTACTAAACTTGTAATTGATTCTCCTAAAGCCTAACCTAGTGAGTTGAAGAGTATGGAGGTTAAGCCAACACCTTTTTGATTTATTATTATTGTTGTTTTATTGTTTTTTTCTTTTAGTTTAATTCTATCAATATTTTTCACTATTTATAATGATCCATATATATAAACAATATTTGAGAATGCTTCAATAAAACCATCATAATCTGATTCCACCAATAATGTAACATTAAGGTCTCCAAAATATCAATGAAGGAAAAATAAATACTAAAAAGCAAAATTAGTAAGTTGTGGTAAATATTAAATATTGAATATGAACTCTATTTCATCCTCATCATCATTATGGTCTAGTAGCATGAAGGATTTTCATAAGGTTAAAAACATTCAACAACTCTTAATGTGATGCACTAAACAGAGCTTTACTGATAATGTTAGTAGCCTCAATGTAGCGATCTACACATCGAGAGTTTTATATCTAGATTATTTCTTATTTTTCAAAATTCTAAATATTAATGAATAATTCTAGTAATAAATCAAAATTCCCTTGATTTTTACTAAAGTTGAATGATAAACTTCAATACTAAGTCAATAAACATCTTCTAATTATCTAATTCACAAGTTGGCCCGCTTAACCTGCAATCCGTTGTAAAGTGGGTTAGGCTGGAAATTTTAGCCTGTATTTACAAGTGAGTCAAAGTGGGCCAACCTACTCAACCCACGGGCCAACGTGGAGCAAGCCGAGTTAGCCCACTTGGCCTTCTTGCACAACTCTAAGTATAGTAAATGGGTTGAGTTCGAATATTAATTCCAATGGGGAACCATAAATATGAGGAAATCTTATATTACTAATAATTTACCCTAAATCACTAATTAGCTAGCTTAACAATTTAGAATAATTCTAATAACAAGTGAAAATAAACAAGGAACAATAAGGTAAGAATAATAAAATAAATAAGAACAAATAAAATAAACAAGGCTAAATAAAATAAACAACATTCATTGAATTAAAGAAACACATAATCCTTAGTAAATCTTGTTATTTATTACCTAATTCCATGTGACTTTTCAATCTCAAATATGATTTTAGACTGTAAAGACTCTTAGGATGAATTAATTGGACTCATGTCTCTAGTTAACTCCTAACCTTAGGTATACTCTACTTGAATTGCTTTTGCGATGGCGTATATTAAGATTGCAGTAGTGTCTTAAATTCCTCTATTAGGTTATCTTAATTTAGAGAAACCAAATAGCTAGTCTACCAATTCCTTCTAATTACACACGTATGTCATACTATAGGATCTCACAAACTTGATACCGACATTATTGAATTAAAGAGAAACAATGTAAAGTAATTAGATCGCAACTTACAATATCATAGACTGAAAGCAGAAATGAGATAATTGTTACATTAAACTAGAGTTCAATAAAAGATTCAATAAGATAATAAATGTTGCAACATAAAATTAAAAGAAAAGAGATGGAAAGACATGAGAGAACCCCTCGTATTTTACCCCACAACATTCTCCTTAAAGGGGCTCCTCTCTGCAAATCTAAACCTAGACTTCTATTTATAAGGATTAGACCTAAGTTTACAAATAAAACTTATTAAAAATAGAAGATTTATTAAATCATAGAACCACCATGCCCTAAGATCATGGCCATAGAGTGTAAGCGTAGTCTTGCACTTTGTCTAGAAATATTCAAATATAATTGAAATTGAGGATAAGAGGTCTAAGACCAAGATCGCAGTGGTGAAGTTTATATATGATCCTCTCTAGACTTCAATTTCTCCACTTCAATCCCTTGATCAATGCACTTCTTCAATTGAGCTCCAAAATTCTATAAAAATCTCTAAAAATTTTGCCAAAAGCTTCCAAAATTACTACAAATGAAATATTAATGAATTAAGCTCCAATTCACTATAAAGCTAACTCAATTGGCATGTAAAATGATGCAAAATTATCCTGAAATACTTATGCTAAATGAGTGTTATGAGCGCTCCCAAGAGTTCCTTAAAGCTCTCACTCAACATCATCTTGCAATTTAATAATTAAGCATAGCATTTTCAATCAATCAAATTGCTCCAACCATATAAACAAAATCACAATGGTACCACAATTCAACACTACCTAAATCAACTATAGTGAATTTTATCCAAAGCAATCACAATTCATAACCCCAAATTTTAATTGATAAATTATTAAATCAATACTTACCATACAAGGAAATGCACATCTCACCTGAGCTTTGTACGAATCTATGGTCTTTAATCGATAAAGATTGCATTTTCTTTATTTTTTTTATGAGTTTAAATGATAATAAGTGTAAAAATACGGTGATTTAAGGGTTGGATATTATGCACTAATCTTAAATCCAACTAAGAGATTAAATCTAAGATTGATAAAAAGCATGACTTAGAAATAATTCGTAAGTTTGTTAATTAGTAGCTGATATAACACAAGAATCCTAATTAGCAATTTTTGCCTTAGTGTCAAACAATTAAAAAGAACATGTGAATTGACGAGAACTCTCAATAGTTCAATAAACAGAGACTTATGTAATTTAACAATTTTCAATAACAAGAATAATCTCAATTATATGAATACAACTGATAAAAAAGTAATATAAATAACCCTACTAATGCTAAAAGGCTAAGATAGTGATTGACTAAAATATTTTAAAACATGATAGTACTTTGCATAAAAACTAACTTGCATGTTGAAAGATTTTGTTTGAACCTCATGGGTTCATATAAATGTTTTATTGTGTCATCCAAATGAGGCTTGGTCGAAGCTTTAGTGTGTTCAAGACTTCATTCGAATGTCTAGACTTTGTTTGACTTATGTCAACTTTATTAATAACAGTATGATCTCCTACTTAGTTCTTCTTTGTCCCTAACTTTCATTCGCAAATAAAACCTACATCAGCATTTTATCTCGTGATCTAAGTTGTTAAATAGTTTTTCTTTTCTCTGATTTGCAATCACTCATACATGGAATTGTTTTCAGCTAAAGCATGGCTTTTGGTCCATGAATGTTCAAAAATTTTCTTTGAGCTAATATTACCCATATTCATATAAGAGATATATCCCTTTTCAAATAACGTCTTTGAATCCTTATTTCAATTATTTTGTTTTTCAACACTATATATATTTATATTCTGATTTCCATGGTTAAACAAAATTAATGGTTTAGGAAAAAGGATGAGGAGATACATTAAGGAAATTATCAAAGTTGTCAAACCTAGACCGAAAAATTAACTAATAGGGTTGTTCATCAAACCAAATCAAGAATTAGAACAAATCGTACTTGTAACGGCCCAAAACCGAAGAACGCTACAACCTACCATGTATCCCTGCCTATCAGGAATGCATTAAGGCTCTAAAACTGACTACAATCTCCATAATCACTAGTAATAGCCGCTTACCAAATACAAAACAACAGATCTCTAGATAAAACAATTCTTTCGATAGAACAGTTCGAGTGAATCACATGCAAGTCACCTTAGCCCCAAACAACTAAATAGTTAAATCTTTATCTTCTACAACATACTGAGCCAACCACCACTCTTTCTTAACCCAATAATAGTAATTTCCATACTTGTAAATTTATCGATTCAACTTGTAACTAAAAAAAAAAATAGAAGAGTGAGCTGAAGCTTAGTATAAGTGCATAAACACATACGGATATCAAACCCAAAACATGCACATGCATATAATGCAACCGTAATAACATATAAACCAACAATAGTTTAGTTATCTTTAATTTAGGCCAACAATCATCAAAGAGATACTCATAACCCTGCTACACATGATCTATGTCCACATATATAGGTAGATATAATATAAATGTTCTTTTAAGTCTTTTACGTCTAGAGTTCAGAGTCTAGAGACCAAAAACCTAATATTCTAGCTGTGTCATCTCATATAAAAGTCCCTTAGAGAATCCACGCATATGATCAGCAGTTGCTCTTCTAGGGATCTATCACTACAAAACCCTAGAGCGAGCAAGTCAAGCATAATCAGCAACTAATATCAATTGAGCCGATTATTGATTAGTCCAGTTAGATCATTTCTAACATAGCAAGCACAAGCAAACGACAAACACCACATACCTAGAATCACTTCAAAATTAAATACAATACATCTCAAACCCGAACAAAACTCAAACTTCGACAAAGGAAACTGAATACTATAAATCTAAAAGAAAACAAGTAGCACATTAACCCTTAAGCATTCTAAGACTAAGTCCTACCTAGGAATTATCTATGTGCTTATGATCTATTCAAATAAGGTCTCCAAAGAAATTGTTGAATCAAACATAATACAATTAAACTAAAAAAGGTAATATAACTATATATATATAATCACTTTTTATAGTAACTCATAGAGTACATAATATATATACATATATATATTTAAATATATATAAATTTCTACATATACAAAAGAAAGTATAAAATAGTCACATGATTAGAGTATCAGATAATATAGATTATCGAATCAATGTGGTAAACAAATAATATGTACTAAATCGAAGAAATAGTATAATTCATAAGGAATGACATAATAATAGTAGACAATTAAAACAAACATACTACTAGTAATATAATATGTTAAACGATAATAATACTATTGTGATAAATACTTGCGAACCGTAACCAAAAACAGACAAAGCTCGAAAAAGGATTAATAAGGAAAGTGCGAAAAAGCAAAATGAAGAATGAAACAATAAGCAAAACCTACGAATAACTCCAAAGGATTTGACGCACTAATAGAACTTCTAAGGACTCACAGTATAATTTGATATGACACACAAATTGGTCCGGTGAAGTTACTCGCCACCTAACCTTACTTAAGGAAAAGGATAAAAGTAATGCCGAGAGTAAACAAATAGTATTTACGCAAGGAAGAAAAAGTACTCAAAGAGTGTATTAAGAATTGATTTGATCTCCGTTACAAGTACAAGGGTATTTATACCCATAAGTTAAGGCAACTTTCCTAAAAAAGAAAAGAAAAAAGGGCATTTCCTAAAGAAGTAATGTATAAGATACAAGAGGATAAAAATGAATATACAAGAGGATAAAAATGAATATACAAGAAAACAATCATTAGTACAACAGATTCTGTACATGATACTGTACACGTAATGAAGCTACATTGGCAAGGTCGTTAGAAGATGTGGACAAAAAGTATGGATAGATGGGCTTGTCTAAATAGGGATAGCATAGTCAGTCTAAACTCTCTCTCTTTCGGCTTCTCGGTAAGGAAGATGCTAAGTAATCGGTCGACTCAGCACTAAAGAGTAATCATTGACTCGGCATAACACAGAAAAATGGGTGGTCATACTGCACTGCATGAAAGGTGACTCAATAAGGAAGTATTTGGTCTCAATAGGGGTTGAATGGAACAGAAGGATTCGTTGTGTCAGCCCCTCTAGTCCTCAAGCTCGATTTCGAGTCAGAGGTCCAGTAGCCTAATTCCCATCATTCCTTCTAGGTTGTTTTGGATTTGGGATCAAATCCGAATGTTGTTCGCTTAATTCTCTGTCAGGGTGATATGGACTGAGGTCAGCAATGTTGAAGGCATTTGAAACCTATAATCTTCGGGCAATTCTAACCTGTAGGCATTATCATTGATTTTCTAAAGGATTCTAAAAGGTCCTTTTGCTCTTGTATAATTTGTTCCTCCTCTTGTTTGGGAACTGCTGCTTGCTAAGGTGCAACCACACTAAGTCTCCCAGCTAAAATTGCTTAACTGTTCTACCCTTGGTCTTTTCTTACATTCTTCTAGCAGCTTGGTTGATGTGTCGAGTGACCTTGTCATAAATGTGCTAAGGGGATTGTGCTCTAGCCGATGCATCAGGGTCCTTTTGCACGGCTAGTAGTATAAGGGCATAATCGAGGGGCAACTCGAGATTAAATCCATAGAACACCTCGAAGAGAGTCTGCTTAGTGGTGTCATGTACTATTTAGATATAGGTGAACTTGACCACTGGCAGGCAGACATCTCAATCAACCAAGTTCTTGCTTACTGTAGCTTGGAGTAGTAACCCTAAAGTACGATTAACCACCTCTATTTGGCAATCGGTTTGGGGGTGATATGAGGTACTAAAGAGTAATTTGGTTACCGACCAACGCCATAAGGCTCTCCAAAAATGGCTCAAGAACTTCAAGTCTCTGTCGAAGACTACACTTCTCAACATGCCGTGTCTCCGCACAATCTCTTGTAAGAAAAGAGAGGCAATGGCCGAAGCCTTGTTAGTTTTTTAGCAAGGCATAAAGTGTTCCATCTTACTGAATCTATCCATGATAACCATTACAGAATCTTTGCTTCGGGCAATTCATGGCAATCTAAGGACAAAGTCTATGCTCAGTTCAGTCCATAACCTCGTTAGGACAGGTAAGGGCATTGCTCTCCCTTGCTCAACTCTACATTTGGCCTTATTGCATACGGCACAGCTTTCGATAACTCGATGCACATCTCTCATTATTCTCGACCAAAAGAATCGATCATTCAACAGTTCACAAGTCTTTCTTTCCCTAAAATGTCTGGAGAGTCCTCTACTATGAGCTTCTCTGATCAGTAGCTTTCTAAATGAACGATTTGGCATGCATAATTTTCCGCCTCGAAACAAATAGCCATCCTCTACATGATATTCGTCTACTGTCCTCCTATCGACACATTGCAAAATTATGGGTCTAAAGTGTGGATCCTTAGAGTACTGTTCTTTGATACTCGCAAACCTAAACAGTCTAGTCTGCAATTCTGATAAAAGCGCATACCTTCTTAAAAGAGCATCTACAACTAAGTTGCTCTTTCCTTACTTGTACTTTATCACAAAATTGAATCCTTTAAGGAATTTAACCCATCTCGACTGCCGCTTCGACAACTGGTCTGACTTTAGAGGTACCTGAGCGATTTATGATCGGTATATATGATAAATTCTCTTGATAATAAATAATATTATCATACTTGCATTACTCAGATCAGTGTTAAAAGTTCCTTATCATACATGGAGTAGTTCAGCTGCAGTCCTTGAAGCTTCTTACGGCAGAAGGCAATTGGTCGATGTAGCTGCATTTAGACAGCGCCTATTCCAATGCCCGATGCATCGCATTCCAACTTAAAAATTTTGTTGAAGTCAGGTAGCACTAGTACTAGGGTGGAAGTCAATCTTTCTTTTATCTCGATGAAACTCCTCTCCCCCTTTTCTCCCTATCGGAAGTCGGTGTTCTTCTTTATTAACTCGATGAGTGGTGCGACAATGGTGCTAAAATTCCTAATAAATCTTTTGTAAAATGAAGGCAGTCCATGGAAACTTATCATGTCAGCATAAGTAGTAGGAGCCAGCCACTCGGCAATTGCTCAGATCTTCTCATCATCAACTCGCAAGCCTCCTCCACTGATTACATAGCCCAAGAATACCTCTTTCTCCTGGCGAAAGCAACATTTCTTTAAATTATTGAATAGTCTCTCGGCACGAAGGATATCCAGGACTACTTTCAGATGTTTTCAGTAACTTAGCATATTAGCACTGTATACCAAGATGTCGTTAAAGTACACCACAATACACTTCCCTATGAAATGTCTTAATACATGGTTCATACGTCTCATGAAAGTGCTAAAGGCATTTGACAAGTCGAAAGGCATGACCATCCATTCATAAAATCTATGTCAAGTCTTGAACGTAGTCTTCCATTCATCGCCTAGTTTCATGTGGATTTGATGGTAGCTAGATTTAAGATCAATCTTATTGAAAATCTTGGCTCCATTCAGTTCATCCAACATGTATTCTGGCCTTGAGATCAATACCTGTATTTGATTATGATTTTATTCACGGCTCAACTGTCCACACACATCTATTAGGTTCCATCCTTCTTCAACACTAAAAGTGCAGGCGTAGCACAAGGACTGAGACTCTATCTCACATAGCCTATCTATAGCAACTCATTGAATTGATGTTAAAGTTTAGAAGCTTGCTCGGCATTCATCTGATAAGTTAGCTTATTTAGTAGTACAGTGTTGGGTACTAAGTTAATGTAGTGCTCTATGCTTCAAGTTGGAGGCAACCCCTCAAGTAACTATTCTGAGGATAGGTCGGCATATTCATCTAACAACTCCTTGACCTCTAGGGGTAACTCACCCCGTTCCTTTATTTCCAACAGTCACTTAACCAACATGAAGGTCAGATCGTTAGCATTAATGACCTCTTAGAGCTTAGCTCTACTCATCACCATAGTCTTCTTTGATCTGCGAGTAAGTTTCGTTTGCAACTTATTAACTTCTATCAACGGCATCGAGTTTAGCATGATCTTTCGATCATCCTTTTCGAATATATACGTGTTCCTGTAGCCATCATATGTAACTCTCCTGTTAAACAACTACGGCTTACCTAGCAACACGTAAGAAGAACACATAGGCAGTATGTCACAGAGAATCTGGTCAGAGTGATTCCCTATAGTGATCGACAATAGTATTTGCCAAGTGACATGTAATGTTTCTTTCTCTCTCAACTAGCACAACTTATATGGCCTCAGATGTGAAATAGTTGGCAACTTCAGTTTTAAAACAAGATCGGCTGATGCTACATTGGTACAGCTTCCACTATCCACAATAAGGGCTTACATTTGATCATTCACCTTATAGGTGATATGAAACAAATTCTCTCTCTACTCCTCTTTTCGTAAGGGCTCAATGTTAATAGTGCGCCATACAACCATGAGTAACTGATCTAAGTCCTCAAGAAACACATCCTCCTCAATCAGCTCTTTCTTGATACTTTTTTTCTTCGTAGAAACCTCCTCTTTCTCGGGTTCCTCATCTGTACTCTCTACTTCAAGCTTTACAATGTCTCCCTTGATGACCATCATTCGTCGATTTGGGCACTAAGCGGCCATGTATCCAAACCCCTAGCACTTGAAGCAGTTGATCTAGCTAGTCTTCCTGCTAGACCCTTACCCTTTCTCATAGGTTCGAGTCGACACTACATCATTAAGTTGGTCTTTCTACTAGGCTCGAACATCAACCTTTCTACTCAATAGAGCTCGATGACTTGTCTATCCAGGTCGACTAGTCGACAACCTCGTCGGTATTCAGTTCCTTCTTTACCTCTCCACTCGCTAGGCAATCCTAACAGCCTCATCCATGGTGTCAAGTCGTTGGAGCTCCATGACGTCCCAAATATCTCCTCTCAACCCAGTAATGAATCTTGAGACTATTCAAGTTGGTAGTTCCACCACTTCGCAACGTATCATAAGCATTTGAAAGTTTTGAACATACTCATCAACTATTCGATCTCTCTATCTTGGCTTCTAAAGCCAAGTGAAAGTGTCTTGAAGATAAGTTTCCAACAGAATCTATTTTTGAGTATCATCTTCATCTCTAGCTGAGTATTAATGTCTTGATACCCCTCTCGTCTCCTCATGACCTAAAAATTCTTTCACCACATGGTGGCATATTCGGAAAACTCAACAACAGCAGTTCTCACCTTCTTATAATCCCCGTACTGATAATAATCAAACACATGTTCCACCTTCTCTTCCCACTCCAAATATTCATCAACATTCCCAAATCCATTGAAACTCAAAATTTGAAGCTTCACATGATCAGATGATCTAAGGAGTCTTACATGCTCTTCTTCAAAATACTCTTTTTCCTCTTCATCAAACTCTTTTAGGTTTATCCTTCACCTTACTCATCCACCAACTCCTCCACCTCAAACGGGTTGAGCTGAGTTCTGACCTCTAACAGGTTAAGCAGCTTTTAGAGTGTTTTGTGTAGCCTCAGTAGGTCGACAAGACAATGTATGAACAGCTCAAGTCAAATTTACTAAGAAGTTAGCTATCTCATCAGTGCTTCTGAGAGTTGCCTAAAACTGTTGCCCATAGTGGATAACTCCACTGTCATCACCAGTACCAATATGTATACTTGGGTTTGTCATTTTTCCTCATAAATTCAAAGCTTAAACAAATACTTTAAGAAATTAACAAATAACAAAACAATAATCAAAAGAACAAAGTAACTTGCTCTATCACACACGCAAAAACAGAGTATAATAGAACTTCAAGGAGAACTAACTACAGTTCACACAAAACCTCTACTCTGATATCAAGATGTTGCGAACCGTAACTAAAAACAAATAAGGCCGGTCGTTCAATGGGTCCGAGCTTGAAGAAAGCTTGAAAAAAGATTAATGGGGAAAGTGCAAAAAGGCAAAATGAAAAATGAAACAATAAGCAAAACCTACGAATAACTCCAAAAAATATGATGCACCAATAGAACTTCCGAGGACTCACAACGTAATTCGATATGATACGTGAATTGGTCCGATGAGGTTACTCGCTATCTAACCTTGCTTAAGGGAAAAGATAAGAGTAATGCCAAGAGTAAACAAACAGTATTTACGCAAGGAAGAAAAAGTACTCAAAGAGTGTATTAAGAATGATATGAGATATGCTATCCACAGTTACAAATACAAGGGTATTTATACCCATAAGTTAAAGAAACCTGCCTAAAAAAAAAAAGACAAAAAGGGTACTTCCTAAAGAAGTAATGTACAAGATACAAAAGAATAAAAATGAATATACAAGAAAAACAATCATTGATACAATAAATTCTACACATGATACTGTATACATGACGATGCGACATTGGCGAGGTCGTTAGAAAATGCAAACAAAGTGTATAGCTAAATGGGCTTCTCCAAGCAGAGATGACTTAATTAATCTGGACTCTTTCTCTCAACTTCTTGGCAAGGAAGATGCCGAGTAATTGGTCGGCTTGATACTAGAGAGTAATCACCAACTCAGCATATTACAAAAAAATGGGCAGTCATACGGCACGATATGAAGGGTGACTCAACAAAGAAGTATTTGGCCTTGGTAAAGGTTGGTTAGAATAAAATGATTCATCGTGCCATTCTCTCTAGTCTTCGGGCTCAATTGCGAGTTAGAGATCCAGTAACTTGATTTCCATCATAAATCATAATACCGTTGATATAAATAATAAGACATACTAATAATAATATAATGTTATAGTACACCAAAATGACATTTGTGACTTTTATACAAAATACAATCATTAGCATAATCCTACAATTTAGTAAATAGTGACCTAGATTACAAATAACAGAAATAGAAATTTGGCCCCAACATATATATCTATAACTAATAATCCGAAATATGATAAAATATATTAAACAATAAATCTTGTATAAGATAACACTATATAACATGATAATTGAATACTTTAAAAGTAGAAATCGAATACCAATAATACTTAAATTAATACTAACATGTGATACCTATATAGTAATAAGATATACACTATACATGTGATACCTATTACGAAATCAAAACGGTTCATGAATTTAAATTGAAACAAGGTCACCAAATGGCACAAATAAAGACCTAACAATTACAACAATACAAAATTATAACTCATAAAACAATACACTCAAATAATTAATTAATGACATTTACCAAGTTAATTTGGAATGCGAGAAAACGGAACTAACTAATCCCAACTATAAGTGAATCCCAATTTGAATTCGGACGTTTGTTTCTCGTAAGGAATAAATTGTGTTTATTGATAGGACTTCGATTGTAAGAGTGAGCTGGAAAAAGAAAAGAAAAGAAATTGAAGGGTGAGAGGAACAAGAGTGTAAGGTTCGGTCCGAATAGGGGTGGGCTGATGAGAGAAACAGTGGGGATGAGTGAGATTAAGACTGGAGAGAGGATGTAAAATGGAGATAGAGACTGGGGCCGAAAGAGATAGAGATGAGAGAGTGGGTGTTAGGGAGATGGGATTTGTAGGGGGGGTAGGGGTCTGACTATGGGAACGGTAAAGGAGAGGAATGATTGGGGAAGTGAGGGTCAGGTGTTTAGGGGGCATAAGACGAGAGGAAAAATATAAGGGTAAGGTCAGGTAATTATGAGGGGGAAAGGGCGAGTAACTAAAGAGAGATAGAGAGTAGGGTAAGAGAGAGACAGGGTGAGAGAGGTAAGAGACACAGAGAGAAGAATTAATGAGATGAGAGAGAGTGAAGGCCTCGAGAGGAAGAAAATGTGGCGGGGGGAAAAGAATTGGGGTTTAGGGTAGGGTTTTAGGGTAGATTTTAGAATATAGGATAGTGTTTAAAAAGAAAATATAAAATTAATTAAAATAAGCATATATATTGTAATTAAAATAATAACCTTTTTATAAAAATATCTTAATAAAAAGTAATAATAAAAATTCTTATACTATATATGTGAAATAAAACTTAATATACTTAATGCATACATAAAATAAGAATTTTAAAATAATTAAATCGAGACCTTAGATTTAATTTCTAATGGTACTAACTTAAAGGATTTTATGATTTAATTAAATTACTAACTTAATTGAGGTGTTTTAGTACCAAACCATAAAATACGGTTCTTTTGTGTTTCGGTTTGATTCTCCGTTTGGTTCAGAAAGTGCCAAACAATTCGTAGTTCAATTTAGGGGATTAAGCTAAATCGAAACGCTTAAACCCGAACCAAACCACTTCTTATTAAAAATAAATAAATAAGCAATATTTCTTTAATTTTAAACCCTATTGATGTTTCAATCTAACTCAATTTATCTCTCCTTTTTTGTCATATCTCATTTTATTTTTAATATTTACAATCTACTCATTTTCCTTACAAGTGTTTCTTATCTTTAGTTAACCCACACACCTTCGTTATCATTAAGATAAAATGTTGTCGTATAATGTTAGATGATTTTAATTTTTGCATAATATTCTTTAATTCAAACATCAATATATATTAAAAACTCCAATGACTATCATTATGTCAATAAAGAAAATAATACTTTCGAAAAGCAATTCAAACCAAACCAAAACGTATTTAAAGCAGTTTGGTTCAAAACTTTGAACCGTTAAAAGCAGTTCAGTAACGGTTTCTTTTAGTTTGGCTCTTAAATCAAATCAAACTGAACCACGAACCCTCCTATTGATTGAGGGATGGGAAAACGTTAAGGGCCGAAAGGGCTAAAGTATGATCGAATCGGATCAAATAATAATATTGTAATATAATTCATCGATAATGTAATAAATATTATTTATATCCTTGAGAATTGAAAATTGAAACCTTTTTATTATTTATTTTTAAATTTTCTTTCATCTATAATTATTGTTTTTAGTAAATTGGTATATTTTCTAAAAAATAAAAAAAAAATAATATATTTTAATTATAAACAACCTGATGAATGCTTATAAAAACTAAGTTAGACCAGTTAGGTCAACTAGGTTAAATCGGAGTCAATGTCACAAGGGTTAATAAGAGGACTCAAACCAATTTTATGTAAAAGTAACATTAAACTAGATTAGACCGAATAAATTAACTCAAGTCTAATAATATTAGAAATTATAAAAAAGGATACTTCCGGCAATGCACTCATACATAGTGCCATATATCAATTTCCAAGCGGAATGATCCTTATGAATGGTACATCATACACGTCCAGTGGGAAATAGGCTGGCATTTATTAATATATCTGTAGAAAAGGAAATCGCAGAAACTTGTGGTTTCTAAAAAACCAGATGGAAGCAGAAAGAAACCATAAGATCAGCAATCAACGGCTCAACACCACTGGAAAGTGGAAGGTTTTTGACTTGGTTACAACCACTCCTTTTTCGCTTGTCCATGCCAAATTGGCAACAGATTTCGGTGGCTTCAGCTTTGACCTGCATTTTGTTTATGATGGGCCTTTTATGAGCTGTCTCTTTCATTAATCTGTATCGAGACCAGATATTGGAAATTGCAATTGCTTTAGTGAACTCTCTCTCTCAATTTGAGAGACTAAGAACCACTCATTCGACCGATTGCTTGTTTCGTGCTTACCCTTTTGTAGAAGACAAATAAAGTGAACATTACAAAAAAAAAAAAAATATATATATATATATTCAATTCAATGGTATTAAATATTAATATGATACATGAATCGATAGATAATATATAAATATCATTAAAATTTTAATATATGATAATAAAAAAAAAATATTTTTTAAAAAAGTATCGATTATATTTTCACGTATTAAAATTTTATTAATATTTATATAACATTTATCAATTCATATAATATATTAATATTAGAGATTTGGAATTCATCTTTAATTGAGATTTTGTGCTGAATATATGTTAGCACTAAAACTATATAAAAGTGAATAAAAATTATAAGTGATTTGTTTAAATAGTGATTGTGTTTACTTTGTCTTACATGTTTTCAATATCGTGTGTGATATTATTTTACATCTCTAATTGTGATCTTAATTGTATCGAGTTCGTAGTTGTGTTATGGGTATTATGGTGTATGTCAAAAATTGTTTAGGCTTGATGGAGCTTTATTTTCCAAAAAAAAAAAAATTATTTGGGGGTTAAAGTTAAAAAAGAGCACAATTGAAATCATAAAAAAATTCTGTTAATTAGTTCGACTAATTAATAGTTTCTTATAAGCTATGTTTTCAAACAAAACAGATATATTGTTGGCAAAAAAAAAAAAAACAAAAAACAAAACAGATATATTTAAATCACCATGATGAGTGAGTGCATAATCATAGAAAACATACATGTTTTTCTTCCCTTTTTTTTTTTTTTCACTTTGCCTACTTATATTTTGGATTTTCATATTTTGTATACTTGACCTTGGTTTTTTTT